>JBBPCZ010013749.1:0-14894 GCA_037974445.1 Brycinus macrolepidotus
AAGATCATTACTGCAACTGAGGGTATATTGTTACACTGGGACATATATTGTGTTGTCATATTTTGTGATTTTAAAAAAGCCACTCACATTGAGCAGTACCAGTAACATTAACGTATTAAACGCATTAAAAAGTCCTAAAGGTCAGGATGGGGATGTTTTGGGTCGGAAAACAGTCCGAGGTGTTTTTTTCTCTAGTGACAACACGCCATTTTCCACACCACGATGATATTTATTTCCTCGTCCTTTATGGCGCTTTCCTGTTTATCAAAGGTCCTATTATGTTCCAGCCATTCTGGATTAAAAAAAATTGCACCCTCCAGTATGCATCAATGTTGGTACTGAATCAAGCCTCTTTTCACGCGAATCTTCCCTTCGTGTGTGTGTGTGAGAGAGAGAGAGAGAGAGAGAGTGAGTGAGTGAGAGAGTGAGTGAGTGACGTGTGGCTGAGTTCACCCCTCCGCAGTGGAGCTCTTCGGTCCCGCAGGCGGACGGTAAACAACTGCGGACCCTGCGGAGCGGACCAAGGACACGCTTGGTGGAAGAAAAAGGAGCCAGGGCCTTTCATTTTTGGTCTCGATCCAAAATATGCTCCATGGGATGTCAAAATGGGTCAGCTCGCGCTGAGAGGAGAAAGGCTGATGGTCGGTAGGACGCAAAGCGATCTTTTTTTAGGACGCTGTTCCTGTTTTGTCAGGACGTTTGCGTGTTTGTGCCACTTTTCCGCCAATAAGACACGCTAAATGCACAAACAGCTTTGCCGCACCAGGCGCAGTCCTCTTTACAATGTGTGCATTCAGCCTGGAGAGGTAGCTGCTCTTATCTATGGGTGCTGTTTAGTTCACCGTGTGGTGCTTAGCTATGAAAAATAGCCCGGACTGATACTGAATGAGTGCTTTGCATTGTGTCATAGTTGTAGAGGACTGTCATGGCATAATCTTGAGGCTGTAAATGTAAGTTAAACTGGAACTATTTTGTCATATAATCAGGATAATATGATGAAGTGTTGGAGCTCGAATTCACCCCCATTCTTAGGCAGTCTGCTGCGCTGTGGAGACAATAAACATGGCTTTTATTGTTGAGGGGATGCTGCCAAAGCTGTACACAACCCATAAAGATGAGGGGGAAGACAGATACAGGATCCGAAATGCTGAGTTAGAGGCAAGACTGAGGTGCTAGAGCCAACAATAAGACTGAATACTGTCACTATATGTATTGTTGCTGTCTCTAACTCAGGAAGGATTGGCATTATTTTGCACGGGCTTACTGCAGCCAGTGGTGTTCTTTGGACTGGGCAGCTCACTCGCCCGGGATAAGGATGGCCTCCTTGGATCAAGAGGATGACACTACCAAAGTGCCGGTCCAGCCTTTCCCCTGTGCGATTGAGGACTCGGGACAGGCCCTGAAATCCAAAAGCCTCCCTGCGCTCAATGCGAGCCAGCCCCGGGACACAGATGGCACTGATAATCCCCCGCAGGGGGGGCAGCCCCGGGGCAGCTCCCCCTCCAGGCCGGAGCGCTCCACGTCCTCCTTTAGCATGGCCGGAGGCAGCTCGGATGCAGTCGGGGGGCCTGCGGGGGGCCGTCGTGCTGCCTCTCTTCTCTGGTCCCAGTTACGGCGCGTGTCCGTGCGCCACTATGTCAGAGGGGTGTTCACGGACTCACGGTGCTTCTTGTTCTACATGTGTTACCTCACCTTCATCCAGTCCCTCATGGTGTCCGGATACCTCAGCAGCGTCATCACGACCATAGGTAATCAGTCCTGGTAAAACTATATGGACAAAAGTACTGAATTCAGGTGGCCCCTTACTTCAAGTGAGGGGCAGTCTTAATGCTTCAGCATACCAAAACATTTTGGATCATGCTTTGTGGACACAGTTTGAGGAAGAACCCTTTCTATTCCAGCATGACCGTGCCCCAGTGCACAATGCAAGGTCCGTAAAGACGTGTTTGGATGAGTTTGGTGTAGAAGAACTTGACTGGCCCGCACAGAGCCCTGACCTCAACCCCATCCAACACCTTTGGGATGAACTGGAGCAGAGATTGCGAGCCAGGCCTGACCTTATAAATACTCTACAGAGTGAATTGGCTCAAATTCCCACAGAAACACCAACTCCATATTAAAGTCTATGGATTTGAATGCAGTGTCATTAAAGTCCCTGTTGGTGGAATGGTCAGGTGACCCAGTACTTTTGTCCATATAGTGTATCTTCTCCCACAATCTCCTCTTTTTCTCCTCTCTTTCCTTTCTCTTTTCTCTGTATTTGCTTTCTTCTACTCTTGTCTCAATTAGTTTTTTTATTCCTTCTTTAAGTGTTTTTTCTCACAGGCCACCAAGTATATCATCCCATATCAACAATATACAATATCCAGTTTCCTTTTCATTCCAATTAACTTCCACCTAGGAAATATTATGAATGGTCTTGAGTACACAGGCAAAAAGTAATGCTTTGCATTAAGGGTACACAGTATCACTGATACAAAGCATCACTTTTTCTCTGTGGTCATTTCCACAACCTAAATCTCCAGTAAAGGCAAGTCAGTGAGGTTCTTAACATCTGTTCTCCCTCGTCTGCCCTCCTCTTTTCCTACCTCCTTACCACTTCTCAGTTGCTCTGTTCTCCTTCTTGGACCCTTTCATTTTTCCTCAACTTTATGCTTCAGTTGCTGTGCTCTTCTGTCTTCCTTCTATCATTTTGAATTCCTTCTCCTTTCCCTTGCAGCAATTCTAGAGATAAAATTCTGTTTTCTATGAGGCCCCGAAGAGTAGAATTATTGATCGTCAACAGATCCTCTTATTTTTTAGCTGAAAAAACTAGTACTTTTCTCGAACAATAAAACTTCAGAAAGATGCTCAAAACAGAATTTTCTAATAAATTATACATACACAAGTAAGCAATGTGCATCCATGGGGATTTTCTCACTAAGTTTTAGGTGCAATGGTCAAATATTAATCATCATCATTTTACCACAAATTTGTCTCAGGTGCTGTGTGTTCCACAACCTTTGCACTGTAGTTGTAGAAATACAAGAGCCCATGGAGTGGCTAAGGGATACTTGTCATAGAGCTAACGGTAACTGAGAATTCTCTGAGTAGTATTAGTCTTGTAGTCTTTGATGGGTGTGTGTGTAGGAAAACGGTGCCATCTGTTCTTCTCAGAGAAGTTTGCCTATTACTGAAATGTGTGTGTGTTTGTGCTTTTTTTATTGCAGAAAAGCGGTACAGTCTGCGCAGTTCAGAATCCGGTCTGCTTGTCAGCTGTTTTGATATTGGAAGCCTTCTTGTCGTCGTCTTCATTAGCTACTTCGGTGGACGGGGTCAAAGGCCGCGCTGGCTCGCCATAGGTGGTGTGTTTATCGCGGTGGGTGCTGCTCTTTTCTCTCTCCCCCACTTCATCTCTCCTCCCTATCAGCTTGAGCAACTGAACACTACGGGACAGGGCGAGGGGCTGTGCATCAGCCCCAGTACCAATGGCAGCAGGAGAGATGGTCCAGAGGTGTGTCCACGGGACCAGGAGGACAGTGAGCATGCTCTGTATGTGGCACTCTTTATCTGCGCTCAGATCCTGGTGGGCATGGGCTCCACGCCCATCTATACACTCGGACCTACTTACCTGGATGACAACGTTAAGAAGGAGAACGCTTCACTCTACCTGGGTGAGTCACACTGAGGAATAGGGTTTAACATAGTTTTATCAGTACATTTCCACAGTTATGTTCAATTGTTCATACTGATTGGTCCGTGAGCAATGCAGCGCAATATTTGCCTGAAAGTATTTGGCGTCATCCAGTGTCAAAATTATTTGGACATTGATTTTATTAGCCAAATGCTATTAATTTTATCTAGAATTGTTTGTTACTGTGTGTTGGTTACATTTCTTCTGAAGGTTTTTTAATCACCCTGTTTGGCCTAATTTTGCAACAATGACCCGTACACTGTGTGTTACTGAGATCGGTTTTCAGGACACAGTTTATGTGATGTGGGATTATCAGTGCATGACTTTCAAAGAGCAATCACCATCAACAGGGTAACCTCTCCATGCTCACAGCTTTCTTTCAGCCCAGATATTATCACATGCGTTCACTGTTAATTTCAAGTCACATTGTGTTTTCAGTGTGTAACCATGTGTAATATTAACAAAATTCCCTGGCACTCCTTGATACATACAAATGAATTGCACTGACAAGTATTAAAGTACACCTTGTTTACTAGGAACATACCGCTTAGAATGTTCTTTATCTAGGAATCATGCATGAGCTGTAAAAATATCAACTGCACAGCATACACAGTAGCGCTGTTTGACATGGGTGTGTGTGTTTTGTGTATGTCTGCATGTGTCTGCATTTGTGTTTGTAGCGATCATGTACGTAATGGGAGCTCTAGGACCGGCTGCTGGTTACTTGCTGGGTGGAGTTCTCATCGGGTTCTACGTGGACCCAAACACTGCTGTGAACATTGACCAGAATGACCCACGTTTTGTAGGAAACTGGTGAGCGGCACATGCACTCTAGCTCACACACAACTATATACATGTGTATGCTTTACTCACATACTGTCACTTACTCATTTACTTAAATCTTATGTAGTGGACCAGTCTCAGCACAGCAGTCATGTTAGCATGTCACGTAGAACCAAAGTTATTGTCATTTAAAAAAACATGTAATAATTACAGCTGCTACTGGAGTTTTAAAAACAGCGTCACATGCAAATGCCCAAAGAGAACAAAAATGCTCAAATTTCATTTATTTTAGGTTTTAGAAACAAACGGAACAAAACACAAGATCTTTGAACACAAGAACTTTCAGGATAGTCTCCGCTCACAAGTTGGTGGGGAAAACCCCAAGCCGCATCGCGCCAAGCAAAAGAGCAGCAAACAGCGAGTGTGTAGGAGAGCAAACACGGTTTTAGGTTGTTTTACACTGTTTTTATTTGTTTAAGAATACGTTCTGAGTCTAAGAGTTAATGTATCTAGTGCTAGTATGAGTGTATCATGCACAGCAGTATTTTTGCACAGTGTCATGAGTGTGTCATGCACAGCAGGATTTTTAAAAGCTGTGTCCACTCACTGGCCCCTGGATTAGACATATCTAACTTGTTGTAGTAGGACTGGACAATATTATGTTATTTACTAGTATTACTGTTACTGTTATTACTGTTTGTAGTGATTAATTACATCACAATATATCTGTGTGCTCTTCTGAACATGTCATGATATTGTCAGTACTTAAAGAACACAGACTGACAGCATATTTCTTTTGAAACAAAACAGTCTTTATAAATTTGACCTAGAACAGTGTGTGAAACATTGATTAAAATCTTTTATACTCATAGCTAAATAGTGTTTTTACAGCGTGTAGGTGTACCGTTAGGGAGTAAAGCCATTCTTTTCCATGCATAATTTGTGTTGGTCTTTTATATCTTTGTCGGTGGTCATGTTCCCTCTGCTGTGCCTGATACACATTTATGAGTGCAACACAAACTTATATGCAACTGCTGTGTTGGTATAATCTTGGTTTCAGAACTCAAATTTAAACAAGACACTACTGAACCCTGATAATGAAACTGCAAGCTCCTTTGTTTTACTTTTATTCTCTCTCTGTCCATTTCTTTTATTAGGTGGAAGATTTTCTGATATAATACGAACTGTCTCTCTCTGCCTGCGTCTTCTTACTATGTTACTTACTATCTCTCTCTCTTTCTCTCTCTTATCGGACTCTGTGTCCTCTGTCCTCCTCCTCTCTCTCTCTTTCGGCTGTCTTTCGCCTCTCTCTCTCTCTCAGGTGGAGTGGTTTTCTCTTGTGTGCTGTGGCCATGCTCTTGGTGATCTTTCCCATGTTTGCCTTCCCAAAGAAGCTCCCACCTCGCCACAAGAAGAACAGGGGAAAAAAAAAAAAGAGTGTGGAAGACATGACCAGCGATGATGATGTGATGAAGGCCAAGAGCCAGGCAGTCTCCTCCTCCATGGGCTTTGGCAAAGACATTAAAGGTAAAACATGAGATGTCAACCCCTAGCAGACAGTGTAGAAGCTATGGTAGGTATTGTTTATATTGTTGTTGTGTGTGTGTACAATATAGACTGTATATTTGTTATATATATATATATATATACAGTAGTTTTCACAGCCTTTGCAGACCAACCTGACTGAGCCCAGCTGCCGAATTTGCAACTTAAACTAGAACTTTAATCAGGCTTATAGCTTGAAACATTTTGTACTCTGCTAACTGAAGGATGAATAAAACCCCTAATGATAGCAACTATTACAAAAATGACAACCATTATCATATAATAAAGCAAATTAAAAAGCAAATTACCAGCGATCCAAGTTTTTTTTTTCCACTTCCAAACAGCAAACCAAAACTTTTAAGTCTTTATAAACTTAATGTGTAATTATTATGCCGTGCTTCAAGTGACTCCAGTGACTCCAGCGTGCCACATTAAAAATTGTTTAATAAAAATGAGCGGATAAAGTACAGGGGGAAAAAGTAAAGTGAGCACTAAATGTAGGCCCTCCACTCTCACTTCATTACTGAGAGCTATTTCATATAACTCACAACAGTGGAGGGGACTCCTAATTAAGGGAGGGGGTTTTAGTATGTCATTAAAGTTTTAAAGGATAGACCCTTTACTCGCCACGCTGTGTTATCATGTGCTGCTTTAGTTATTCACCATCTATGGAAGGCAAAACATTTTTCTTGCATTTTACTTTTTCCCCCGAGGTCCAATAATGACATCTGCATAGTTTAATTCACCACAGTTATATTTAATTTTGACATGTTCCAAGCTCTTTATCCTGTAGAATTACATTTACATTTACGGCATTTAGCAGACGCTTTTATCCAAAGCGACTTCCATTCCCTAACTACAGGGGACAGTCTTCCTGGAGCAACTTGGGGTTAAGGGTCTTGCTCAGGAACCCTGTGGTGGTATGCTGAAGGTAGGATTCGAACCCATGACCTCTTGGTCCAGAGGCAAGTATCCTCCTCACTAGGCCACCACCACCCCAGGCTGGGTGGCTGGGTGGCTGGTTTTCTTACTGTGTCTTTAAGACACATGATATTTGAAAATCTATTCTGATTGGGTGTCATGTGTCACGTATGTTACTCAAAAAGCAGTCTGGTCAAAAATAATCATTTTACATATATGGACCATATATACTAGGGAATGAAGTGTTTGTGTAGATAGTTTACAACATACAATTGACAAAGACATTGTGGAAATGCTTTGTGAAGAAAAGGTCTCAAAATCTTAAGGGCATAACCAAAATAAATCATTTTTACAGCAAGTTGTATACTTGTATGCTGCTTTCCTTCATCCTGCTAAACATGTTGCGCTTACATGTTGTCGTAAGCCTGCCTCAGTGTTCGCTCGCAATCAGAGGGTTTTTGTCCAAAACCGCATACCAAAAGTATGTCCAAAACAGCACATCACCATTAGAAGTGCTAGTTCAAACTATCACACTGTTTCCTGTTAGGTTATTAATTATTGCATTATTTTCAGACCCTTAGTGTTGTTTTGACTTCCATTGGTTGCAAATATGTTGTTGGTTGCTCTGTATTAAAGCATCTTCTAAACGAATGATTATTAGTGTAGGAACTTTTATATTCATCTCTGGTCAGCAGCTGGTGCAGTGCTCTGGCTGTTATGGGTCAAGCCCAATACTGTGCGTGACTAGTGAGTTGTTCTTTTTTTAAAAAAACTAGGTCATGTTTCCACCACAAAACCATTCTTCATTTAGTGTTTGGAGAAGTCATCCCTTCTTCATTTGTGCTCTGTTACACAGAGGCTAGAGAGAGACAGTAATTGAGGTTACCTATTAAGCTATGCAACTTATTAAACTATTGAATTTTTATTTTTTTTTATAAATTATAGTTCCAATCAATTTGTTGTCTCTTCCTTTGATCCCATGCCAGTACATTTAGTAAGATGCTTGTGAACCTGGGTGAAAGGGTTAGTGGGTTTGTTTGGTTGATTTTTTTTTTTTTTTTTTTTTGTCCAGTTTGGTTCTTTTTCCAGTAATTCATGATTTTTCAATAATTAAATTAAATCTGCCTCTCTCTACCCCCCTAGACTTGCCGAAAGCAGCTCTACGTATCTTGAGCAATGTGACGTTTTTGTTTGTGAGCTTGTCGTACACAGCGGAGTGTGCCATTGTCACAGCCTTCATCACCTTCATCCCAAAGTTCATAGAGTCTCAGTTTGGGGTTCCCGCATCCAGCGCAAGCATCTACACAGGTGAACACCCAAACAGACCGGCCTACAGATGACTTTGCTGTGTTTGTCATGCTTATCCATCTGCTTCTCTCTCTCACTCTTCTTTTTTTCTGTTTTGTTCTGTCTCTCTCTGTCTCTGTGCTATAGGGTTGATAATTGTGCCAAGTGCTGGTGTGGGGATAGTATTGGGAGGTTACATCATCAAGAAGCTGAAGCTGGGAGCAAGAGAGTCTGCCAAGTTGGCCATGATCTGCAGTGGCGTGTCTCTGCTCTGTTTCTCCACACTCTTCATTGTTGGTTGTGAGAGCATCAACTTAGGAGGAATTAATATTCCCTACACCACTGGGTATGAATTTTACATCCATACGACCATACACCACATCCATTTGTATACATATTGTAGTACAGTATTGTATACTCATACTGTATTGCACCAAGTGGGATGATGAATATTAAACTAGATGCATTTCCATGAGAAAATGCAAAGTGTGATCGCGTAGTTGCTATAAAACCAGTCTTTGGAGACTCCCAAACATTGGTTTTATGGGCAAAAAGAAGTTTGTGTTATCATTTAAAAAAAAAAAAAAAAAAAAAAAAAATTGTTTCCAACATACACTCGAACTCGTGGCTCTTACGAAGCAATGTTCACTGGCTGATTGTTTTTTTATTAAACCACAACAAACAGTGACACACACCTTTTTTTTTTTTTTTTTAAACTGACCTGTGCTTTGTGTCTTGAGGGCCTCCATATCCGTGACGTCACAGACTCTTTCCAACACACATTTACAAATAGCACACGAAGGCGGACTTACATCTTGTGGGTCAAAGGAGAGCCGGACATATGAGGCATGTTTTATAGTTAGACTTTTGCTTCAGGTTAAAAAAAAAAAAAAAAGCAAGCTGTATGTAGGTAGATCTAATCTGATGTCCAGACTTCATTAAGTGGGGTGGTCTGAGTATTTGTGCGTGATTCTTTTAGCTCCTGGTTGAACTGTAGTTTTATGTTCTTTTTTTTTTTCTTCTTTTTTTTGCCATTTGTGGTATTGCATCACTTTGTCGTAAGAAACAACTGACCACAAAATTTTAAACCATGCAATGAAAGGCCACACACAAACACACTCTCTCCCTCTCTCTCTCTCTCTCTCGCACTCACACACTCTTTGTTGTTTAATAATACTGTCCCTGAGAACTTAAGGAGGTTTTTTCACCGAAACCATAATTGCTACTTGTTGCATGAAGTCTTTGTAACTAATACCAATGTCTTTTATAGGAAAAATGCACAAGAACATTTTATTTGCGTTAATATTAAGAATTAGATTTATTTTTGGGCTCTCTCTGTCTCTGTCTCTCTCTCTGTTTCTCTCTCTCTGTTTCTCTCTCTCTGTTTCTCTCTCTCTGTCTCTCTCTCTCTGTCTCTCTGTCTCTCTGTCTCTCTCTCTCTCTCTCTCTCTCTGCAGGCCTACACTGACTCTGTCTCATCGAAACCTAACAGGAGGTTGCAATGTGAACTGTGGTTGCAGGATCCATGAATACGCTCCTGTGTGTGGTTCTGACGGAATTACATACTTTAACCCCTGTCTCGCCGGCTGCAACAGTGTCTCCAATGACAGCTCAGGAGTAAGGGCACACACATACACAGAATAAAGCTTCAGACTTCAGGAGCAAGTGAACACAAACTCAGTCTAAAGCTGCTGGTAAAACACTTGCTGGTAAAAACACTTACAGCTTTAAATCAAACCTTTTTCCCAACAAATCTGTATCAAGTGTGGGGCTCTCATAACTACTTGATAAAAGGTAATTAACAATACATTGTGACATTGTGATCTTGCAAGGTTAAGGATTTGTGGAGAAAGTAAATTCTGTTACTTATGATATGTATTGCAATGTCATTGTTTGAACGCCAAAGTTTGCAATAAACCATCACCCATTAGCAGCCCAGTCCATTCATGTTCAAACACATACTCCCCCTACTTCCCAGCTTTAGTGTCTGTAGTAAGTCATGCATCAATGTGGATACAGTCATTATTTTTCCTCATTCAGTTGTTCTAAATATCATTTGGAATTTCAGATAGTTAACCCAGTATTGCAAATCAAACTGAATCATGCACACAGTGTATTATTATACTTTTTATTATTTTTGCACATTTTACTGATAAAAATGATTAAAAACGATGACATTGTCGGTTAGATTGCCTGATTACAATTTTAATCAGTGTCTGTCCTTTTTTATTTCTATTTCCTGTAGCTTCTTTTACTGCTTTAATATCCAGTGATGGCCAAATGAGCATGAATTCCCCTTGGTATGTGCAGGCACTTCTGTAATCTGTGTGTGTGGGTTTTTTTTCCCACAGATCAGGAACTATTCAGACTGTGCATGTGTACAGAGCAGGCAGGTGATCACTCCGTCCGGAGGAAATCATGAGCTACAGGTGGTCATTGTGAAGACGTACTTGAACGAGAATGGCTATGCACTCGCTGGCAAGTGTGAGCGTACCTGCGGAACACTCATAACCTTCCTCATCTTCCTCTTCATCGTCACCCTGATCACCGCCTGCGCCCAGCCTTCTGCCATCATCGTTACCCTCAGGTATCTATCTGCCTCTTTCTTGCTCAGGTCTGCTCTTTGTGTCTTAAATTAAAATATTTTTAAAAAGTTGAAGGTCAAGGCTCTGTGCGTACATGGTTTTGTACAATTTCCCATGTTGTCACTGAATAATAAGCCTTACCAATTTACTTGGTAAATTGCTCACGCAGTCACACTATTGTTCTTCTAAAATTGTATTATTTTTATTATTATTATTATTATTTTTATAAAGCTCTGGACTCTGAATCAAATAAACATGGTTCAATCCAAGGTGCGAGAAGATTTTCTTTTTAATCTCCTTTTTTTGCTCATAAAACGAATGTTTGGGTGTCTCCAAACACTGGTTTTATAGCTACCACACAATCACACTATGCATTTTCTCCCGGAAATGCATGTTGTCTGTATTTGGGGGCAGCTGGTGGCCTAGTGGTTAGGGCGTTGCCCCTGCAATCAGAAGGCTGTGAGGTTCGAATCTCACAGTCTTCATCACTGAGGTACCTTTGAGCAAGGTACCGTCCCCACACACTGCTCCTCGGGCGCCACTCATTGGTGGCAGCCCACTGCTTCACTTGCTAAATGGGTTTAATGCAGAGAAAGAATTTCACATTGTTCAACTGTGTGCTGTGGTGTGTTCACACTTGACGATAAGGGGCCACTTTACTTTATTTGCAAGCCAAAAAAGAAAGCTGGGGGATCTGCAGAGGTCTCTGCTCATCAACTCAGCGCCCCGTCATTAAACAAATTCACCAGACCATTCCCTTTACCCTCACTGAAACATTTCCATTTTTTCACATTTTTTTATATTCTGCTGTATAATACTTTTTCTACTTTGTTGCTGCTATTGTTTGGCAATTTTGCACAATTGAACTGTTATTCCTTATACTGTAATGCAGTTTTTGCCCTTTTATTTATTTTACTGCTAGAATACCCTGTATGTGTATTGTATACACTCACACTGTTTCTTCTTTTTGTCACCTGTACTGTATCCTGTCCTGTCCTGTATTATTGTATTGCTACACTTTGTGTAGTCTTGTTTTTTTAAAGGTATTTGCTTGGGCCCTGTAGCTTTTGCCATTCAAGTGTTGTTTCCTAATGTTGTCCCTGAGAACTTTGGGAAGCTTTTTCAAAATCACCATAACTGCTACTTGATGCATGAAATCTTTCTAACTAATGGCAATATCTTTCTTTTATGGTGGAACCAGTGGCAAAATGCACAAGAACAATTTATTAGCGGCATTAATATTAAAAATTAGATATATTTTTATGCTGTCTCTGTGTAGGTCTGTGGAGGAACAGGAGAGACCGTTTGCTCTGGGAATGCAATTTGTTCTTCTCAGGACTCTTGGTATGACACACAAGTGTATTTATAATATTTTGTGAATTTCTCCTGATTTTTTGGTTTTAGAAAATGTTGGTAGAACTGATGGCAGTTGACAATTTACAGTTGACTAACTAAAGACCATAACAATCTATGAAGCACTCTTTAACTTTTATTTTTCATCATATTGAATTATACCAGCCAATATTATTTTTCCTATAACTCCTTTAACGCTAGTCATTTTCTCATTTTCCCTTCCAGCCTATATCCCTACTCCAATTTATTTTGGCGCTGTCATTGACACCACCTGCATGCTGTGGCAGCAGGACTGCGGTGTTCATGGCTCCTGCTGGGAGTATGATGTCACGTCCCTTCGCTTCGTCTACTTTGGCTTGGCTGCCAGTCTCAAGTTTCTGGGCTTCCTCTTCATCTTCCTTACGTGGTACTCACTGAAGCGGCGTGAAGAACACACACACTCACACACACGTCCCATCTCGCCACTGGACACAGTAAGCCACCTGATCTGCCACGCAGGGGGGCAGAAGGGTCATGCTCGTACACGTTCTTGCCCTGTCTTCCTGCCCCGCCCCCCTGAACACTGCCATGCTGCCACCATGGGGACCGGAAATGCCCTGAGTCGTGGCAACAGTTGCCCCGGCAATGGCCTGAAAGCAATAACTCCACCCATCAAGTCTCTGGAGAAAGTGGTGATATGAGAGATTTTGCAGAGACCCCTACCCCACAAACACACCTAACCATACCTGAAGAACAGTCTCCCACTCCACTTGGTCCAGATGTGAACAGAACCCTCCTCAGAGCCATTGCTGGTGCCTTTTCCTTCAGTACTGCACATGCACTCATGAGTTTGAAAAACCTCAATAGGACCAGTACCTCTTTTTTTAACCAGACACACTCACTCACTGTCTCTTCTACATGGACAGTACCTTCATATTACACATGCACTCTACTGTACCCTTTTCCCACAAGTTGGACTTATTCCATCCATCAAGCATTGACAGATCAAGTCTCATTGTTCCATCAAGTATTTTTGCACAACCCTGTCCATTATCCTGTTATTTCCTCTTTCTCACATGTTTTTTTCATCTGTCAGAAATGTGATGATACTACTCTAGTACCGCAGTGACTGACTTACTCGTCTACCACACCATTGAATGGTCACTTGATTGACAAGTCTGTTCCATATCAGTACTGTGGCCTACACTGAGAAGGGATGGGCTGGAACTGAAACTGGAAGCCATTCTATGCAAACGTTTCCCTTTCTCTCCAAAAAGCATACAAATTAAACCCAACAGGGCGACGCTAAAAACCTGAACGCTGTCTCGTCCTGTGTTAAACAATGAGTGTGCTGGAGATCTAAGTGTTGACTGACTGAAAAAAGTATTAAAAGCACTGAAGGACTATGTCTGTTACACTGAATTAAAATAACTCATGAATGGGGATTCAGTATTGTTTCAAAGTGTTTAAACCCTTTTTCTTATATCAGGTATTGCAACTGGGTGTTTTAATGTCTAAATTAAAGATATTTTGATTAAAACAAACAATATTCCTGGTGTTGTTTCTTGAATGGCTAGCTGTGGCAAAAATGGGTGTTGACCTGGGAACGATTTCTGCCCTTAAAATTCTGAAGTTTTATTTGTGTATTGGTTTTCCAACAGTCTTGAAGGAGTTCCCAGAGATGCTGAGCACTTGTTGGATGCTTTGCCTTCACTCTGCAGTCCAACTCATCCCAAACCATCTCAGTTGGGTTTAGGTCGGATGATTGTGGAGGCCAGGTCATCTGACGCATCACTCCATCACTGTCCTTCTTGGTCAAATAGCCCTTACATAGCCTGGAGATGTGTTTGGAGTCATTGGCCCGTTTGAAAAACTAAGCGCACTAAGCACAAAACAGATGGGATGGCATGTTGCTGCAGAATGCTGTGGTAGCCATGCTGGTTAAGGGCGCCTTGAATTTTGAATAAATCACTCTCAATGTCACCAGCAAAGCACCCTTTCACCATCACACTTCCTCCTCCATGCTTCACGGTGGGAACCACACATGTAGGAACTATTCGCTCACCTTTTCTGCGTCTGACAGACATGACGGGTGGATCCAAAAATCTCAAATTTGGACTCAACAGACCAAAGTACACATTTCCACTAATGTCCATTCGTTGTGTTTCTTGGCCCAAACAATTCTCCTTTTCTTGTTGTTCTTTATCAGTAGTGGCTTCTTTGCAGCAATTCGACCATGAAGGCCTGATTTACACTGTCTCCACTTAACTGTTTATGTTGAGTTGTGTCTGCTACTTTTTTGTGGGTTCTAATCTAAGGTGCTGTTAGTATGCGGTTTCTGCGGCTGGTAATTCCGATGAACTTATCTAGGTGACTCTTGGTCTTCCTTTCCTGGGGCAGTCCTCGTTAGAGCCAGTTTCATCATAGTGTTTGATGGTTTTTGCGACTGCACTTGCACTTGAAATTGAAATTTTCCAAATTGACTGACCTTCATGTCTTAATGACGGACTGTCGTTTCTCTTAACTTAGTTGAGTGGTTCATCAAAGCAAAGCTGTCATAAAAGCAAATGGTGATAAATCTAAAATATAAAACACATTCTGATTTGTTTAACACTTTTTTGTTTACGCATAATTCCATATGTGTTCCTTCATCATTCTGACGTTTTCAATATTAATCTACGATGTAGAAAATAATAAAACCAAATAAAAACCACTGAATGAGATAGTGTGGCCAATCTTTTGACTGTTAGTGTCTGTGTATATATATA
>JBBPCZ010013800.1:0-14890 GCA_037974445.1 Brycinus macrolepidotus
TATATATATATAAAATGACTGGCCTGATCATCTGGAATCATCTGCACCTGTTTCTTCTCTTGTTCAGGCTTTAAGTTAGATGTGCTTTGTTATGCTTGAATGATTCATATGTAGGTCACTGTGTGGCTTAGAAAACAAAAAACATTCCTCTGAAACTGGTCAGGTTCAGGGACTGGACTGAAAACGAGAGACTTTGAAAGTCCTTCAGGAAGCCTGGAGAACTGTATCTGAAGATTACATTACAAATATAAGAAAGTCTTTGGAAGCAAAATATGAAGAAATGAAGGGTAGCTCAAGACATTTCTACAGTACTTTACATATGCATATAATGCATATTTGGCTTACCTGTGAAAACATTATGGTAAATTTATTGATATGCTGCTTTTCACAGACATTAAGTCACAAAGCACTCCACATATTAACATGATTTGGCTCTGTTGCAATGATGTGGCCACAATATAATCCAATATGTTTATTGTGCACTTGTTTATTTCTCCACAGATTGAACTGAATACAAAATTCATAAATCAGACTTGTGGACTTTGTGGCGACTTCAACGGAATCCCAACTTATAATGAATTCATCAAAGATGGTAAAGTACAATTACACAACCTTTTATTGCTCCTACAGCTTTGATGTTAATTAGGGGTGGAGGTTGCCACGACGATATGATCCTATGAAGATATTTGTTCCACGATATGATATTATTGCGGTTATTACACACAGGAGTCTCTGCAGCCTCTCAGCCACTCTGACCTCCTTTACCATTTCCACAAGAGAAGAACATGGTCTTGCAGCACCGTGTGGACTTCAGGAGCATTGCTATCAGAGTAGATGTTCCAAACTAAAATTAACAAAATATCTAAAATAATATTAAATAAACTAGGTTGCATTTCCGCGAGAAAATGCGAAGTGTGATTTCATGGTTGCCATGGTAACTGTGGTTGTTACTAGGCGCTTGCTATGGTGTTGCTTGGTTGTTACTGTGGCAGTGCAGGTGGTTCCTAAGGTGCAGCTAACCGGTTGCTATAGGAACTGTAGTTTGTTGCTACGGTGTTTCTAGGTGGTTGCTATGATGTTCTAAGTGGTTGCTAATGTGTTGCTAGGTGGTTACTAGGGTTTCACAGGTGAGGGTTAATATTAAGTAAATAAATAGCGATACTTGGCGGCGTTATATTGATGTAATATTGGGCCCAAAAATATCAGGATACATTGTATTGATTTTTCTCCCACCTCTAATGTTAATCAAGAGCAGCATCCTTGCATGATCTGTTTGAAGGGAGAGCAGTTTGATTGTAACTTTCTTTTATGTGCTTTAGGGGTGAAGCTCTCAGAGGATGCATACGGAAACCTCTGGAAAATGGATGGTCCTACAGAAACCTGTGAGGACCAACCTGCGATAGATACTGGGAGCTGTGGAGATGAGGTACCAGAAAGTACTTTTTCGTGGACCCAGAGCAACCTGGCAAAATGTTACAAAAACAGTAATTCATTTGATTGCATCAAATTTCTCCACAGAACTTCTGTAAACAGCTGTTCCTCAGCAACGCGTTCAGCAGCTGCAGTGCACTTGTCTCCATTGAGTCTTTTGTCAGTGTCTGCATGGAGGATCTCTGCCAGTGCAACGCAACCTCTGGATCTTTCTGCCTTTGCAAGACCCTGGCGGAGTACTCTCGACAGTGCGTGCATGCAGGCGGGAGGCCTGAGAACTGGAGGACGGAACATTTCTGCTGTGAGTCATTGAATTTTTCCTGGCTTGTGTCATTTTTGTGGCAGCTGTTGTTAAAATTCTTGTGTGCTTCCTTTTTCTGCCATTCAATTGGATGAATTAAAGGGTAGATGTGGCCTATTTAGTATTCAGCTCAAGTCTGAAGCCATCATACATTTACACAGTGTTCAGACTAGGGCTGCAAAATATTGGTATTGCAATTATTCTGCTACATCTTACAATTGTGATATCTTTCGATATATTAAAGAGTCCATTTTATCACTTTTCTGGAGGCTTAAATTGTGTAAAATGTGTTAAAGTTTCAGAATGTATGTCCACCCCCATATACATATAGTCCATATATGGAAACTAAGCTTCAAAAACAACCCGTTTTTCAAATCATAGTTGTGAGGTCAAAACCCAACACAGTTACATGTATTTCCTTATTCAGCCTATAGCAGATTAGCTCCGCCCATTCATTCTGAAACTCTAAGGAGTGTATGCATGGCATACAGGGCAGCCAATCAGAAAAGAGATCATTTTTATATATTAAAGGCACAGTAGTAAAAACACCTTGTTTAAATGTAAGAGATAAACAGAGGTTTGAAAATAGTGTATGGATTAATTAAATTACGATACATTATGATCAGTCAATGTCTTTAATGGTTAAAGATTGGCCATGGTGTTTTAAAGGGCCCGTATTCAACATTTTCCTTCTGTTTTACTTTTTCCATCATGTTTGTGTGAGTTTGTGTACCAAAAATATAATTCGTAATTTATCATAATTTATTCTCAAACCATCACCATTTGAACGGACCAAAATTAAAATTGAATTTGCCATTTTTCAATCTGTCACAGCAATGACGTGCCCGGGAAACGAGGTGTATATGGAATGTGGAAGTCCGTGTAAAGACACCTGCTCTAACTCACAGAGGGGACAAACGTGTGAGGAACACTGCATTGATGGATGCTTCTGTCCCCAAGGTAATGTTTGTTTTTGAGGCCTCACCTGAATATTTCAAGTGTCCCTAAGGTATATAGACATAAAACTGACGTGCAAACCACACCTTTGATTGATGGACCTCTAATCTATGCAGCTTTATGTCTTTTGTTTTCCTGTCCTCGTGATGAATCACGGAATAGAAGGAAGTACAATTAAAAAATAATTTCTCATTCAACAAAGTTATTAGTCATAAAAGGTAATAAAAAGTACTTTATATGTACAAATCCATTCATGCAAAGTCAATCTATAAACACCTGTTTACCTTTCAAGGCACCGTCCTCGATGATGTAGGCAACACTGGATGTATTGCGCTGGCTAACTGTTCATGCATGCATGGAGGGAAGGTCTATGCCTCTGGGGAAAGTTACTCAACAAGTTGCCAAGAATGGTAAGTGCATATATATACATATATCTGTGCGTGTCTGTGTGTGCTAAAGCCTGCAAAAGCCACCCCTCATTTCTTCATATTTTGCTTTGAATCACCTTGTTGTTGTAAAAATACTATTTGGTACCTATCAAATTGTCTTGTCTTTGGCATATTAAGTAGATTAAATGAAAGAAATAGGAACAAATGTTTTACTCTGATAGACTGCAAAGTGCCTGAAGATACAAGGTGTCTAGATAAAGGTGTTCCAACCACTCAGCATTCAGCACCACCAGTATACAGATCACTGCCTGATCATATGGAATCATCTGCACCTGTTTCTTCACTGGTTCAGGTCTTAAGTTAGATGTGCTTTTTTATGCTTGAATAATTCATACATAGGTCACTGTGCGGCTTAACAAACAAAAAACAGGTCACTAGTCAGATACAGGGACTGGACTTAAAGGGAGACCTGGAGAACTATTCCTCAAGACCCCATTAAAAAATACAAGAAATAAGGGGTTACTCAAGACTTTTGCAGAGTATTTATAAAATTGCATGCAAAACCAATTTCAGTAATCACATTAATTGATTAGTCATTGCCGTAATGAGAGTTAATCCTTACATATCATTTAGTACCTGCTCTGGGGGCAAGTGGAACTGTATGGACAAAAACTGTCCAGGGTCCTGCTCAGTGCAAGGAGGATCCCACATCATGACCTACGATGGAAAGGACTACACGTTTCATGGAGACTGCACCTATGTCCTGTCGAAGGTATGCTGTCATGATTTAGTGGTGATCAAACAAAATGAGAAAAGGGATTAGGAAAAATTGGTAGAAAATTGTGACTAACATCATTTAACTGGCCAGCACTTTTGAGCGGTTTCAAATGCTTCTTACTTACCTGTGCCCTTCTGCTCGCTTGAAGGAATGCACAGGCACGGATTTCACAGTTCTGGGGGACCTGGTGAAATGTGGAATGACTGACAGCGAAACCTGTTTGAAGGGAGTCACCCTGGCGTTATCAAATGGGTCTAATGTAAGTCATGAAGGTGGAGAATATTTCAACTGTACGAATAAATCTTAGGACCTCCGAATGCATTTTTCTTTATGCACCTGTACAGGTGATTGCAGTGGACTCGAATGGAAATGTTGACGTCAACAGAATTTTCACAAAGCTGCCACTTTTTACAGGTAAAACCATTAAATCAAAGGTTGTAACTCAAAACTGTTTGTTTTGTTGACTGAAATTCAGTCAAGAGGTTGAAATGTTCAACAATAATTTCTTGAAGAATTGAATGAAAGCAGTGATGCTGAATTTCTGCATATATTTTAATAAGAGAGGTATCTGGTTTGATTCTGGTTTCCAGCTGATGTCAGCATCTTCAAACCATCCTCAATCTACATTGTCATCCAGACAAAGGTTGGGCTTCGCCTGGAGATACAGCTTACACCCATCATGCAGATTTTCATCACGGCTGATACGAAACTTACAGGACAAACATGTGGTGAGTACATGCCTTCCAACACTTGCACATAGTTTTTAAAATAGTTGTGACTCTTGTTTTGGGGTAGGATGTTACTCTTGTTTGGGTTAGCATCGTGGTGCGGAAATTAGCATTGTTGCCTCACAGTGGCAAGGTCCTGGGATCTGTTCCCTCTGTGTGAGTATGTATGTTCTCCCCATGTCTTTGTGGGTTTCTTCGGTATCCTCCCACAGTCCAAAGACCTGTACGTCACTTGGTCTGGAGATGCTGGGAGTTGTGTGAGTTGGTGAATGTTGGTCTTTAAGTCTGCTCTGTGATGGGCTGATGTCCCTATGCATGCTGGGATAGGCTGCAGAACACCCCACCATCCTCGTTAAGATATACCTTAATTAGTCCCATGTGTGGGCAGTTTGGATTTTTACAGCAGCAAAGTGGATAGTAGAACCATTAGAATAAAAACATTATTACTGAAACACGGTAATAATGCAACAGAAAAAAATGTTGCACACAGTAATTTTGTATCAGAAATATTGCACATATCACACGAGAAATATTGCACATGAAAGAACCATTGCACATATCAGTTCTTGTGTGGGATTAAGATCATTTGAACACCTGTGTCAGCAATGGGTGCACCTCAAAGTAGATGTGTTTACTAATCAAAGGGGCTTTCTGGACAATTTTGGGCATGTAGGTTGGATATAATCTCTGTGAGAAAGCAGATCTCCAGAGTTGGTGACCACTGCTCCACAGCATTTTGACATGTGATACTATGACCTGTATAACCTGGAGTAACTTCTTTTCCGCAGGGCTTTGCGGCAATTTCAACAACATTCAGGCGGATGACTTCACCACCATTGGTGGACTTACAGAGGCAACGGCTGTCGGCTTTGCCAACACCTGGAAAACAAGAGCAAGTTGCCCTGATGTCCAGAGGACCTTTGAGAACCCCTGCAGTCTGAGCACGGATAATGGTACACTGCACTGTCTGCCTTTACTTTGGCAGTACAAACTTTTGGTCACGTCACAGGTCTTCTTACTTATGGCAAATGTGAGTAAATACTATTTGCCCTTTTTTTTTTTTTTACAGAGAAATATGCACAGCATTGGTGTTCCCTGCTGTCAGATCCTTCTGGAGTGTTCTCCAAATGCCATTCTGAAATTGTCCCTGACATTTACAAAGCGGTAAGTTAAATGATACACTTTGCTGTCGTATCAAAATCTGATTTTTTCGTTAATTTTTTCTCCATCTGAAAATGTCAGTTGTCCTTCACATCTTGTGTTTCAAAAAGACTGGACTAAGAGAGAAGGTCCGAACCTCTTTATTTCACTTCAACTTTGCAATCCCCCACAGAACTGCATGTATGACACATGTAATTGTGAAAAAACGGAGGACTGCATGTGTGCCGCCCTGTCATCATATGCCCACGCGTGCGCTTCCAAGGGGATACTTATTATCGGCTGGAGAGATGTTGCCTGCAGTGAGTAAATCTTCCTGTCAGATTTGAAATATTAAAATGTCACGCCGCTTAATAAAATATCTGCTTGGCACGTCTCGATTTTATATATTGATTCAAGGACAGACTATTAAGTTAATAAATGCTTTGAACTCAAATATGGGAACATGTTTGAGGTTATTTATTTAGGAGAGGCCTAAAAGTCACAAAGTAAATATGTGCCTGAAGAAACAGGATCTCAAGAGTAAACACTTTGGATAAACAACCGAAACCACAGCGAGGCGGCTGTGCTCACATCTGAAAAAATAAACGCGCCTGGGCAAACACACCACCAAAATGATCTCTGATTGAAGTTCATATTTCCATGATTTCTGATTTCTAAGAAATGACTACATGCAGGAACATCCCATCAGTGTTTCCCAGCAGTATTTGATTAGTACAAATTGACAGCGAGTCGTTGATGACATATCTGATATCCTTCCACAGAAAACTACACCACGTCCTGCCCCAGCACCATGGTCTACTCCTACAACATGACCAGCTGTGGCCGGACCTGTCGTTCCCTCAGCCAGCAAGATTACTCCTGCACCGCTGACTTTGTACCAATAGATGGTTGTGGCTGTTTGGAAGGGACGTACCTCAATGAGAATGGCGAGTGCGTGGACCCAACCAGCTGCCCATGTTACGACTTCAGCACAGTCATCCAGTCTGGTGAAGTCATCAGCAAAGACGGCGCCACATGGTAAGGGCTGATCTTTTGGTGGCCAAAAAGCTAAAGTGACCACAAGTTAAATAAGGAGAGAGTAATTTATTCTATCTTTCCATCTCAGCACCTGCAAGCAAGGGAAACTGGACTGCATTGGAGTATTCAAGGTGCAAGGTATACATGGTGTTAATAATAAATATCGAGGATGCTCAGGTCTTCTGTATTAAAAAAATGGTGTACTAAAAAGGCATGCAGTTGTTAAAGTGCTGAAATGAAAAAGTAATTCAAATAGGAAAAACAGGGCATAACTGTCGTTAGCCCTATCATCAGGAGATCCCTGGTGGTGCCACAGCCATCTGTGGCCAGTAGTCCAGGAGAACATAACTGTCCTCTCTCTCTCTGGGTGGGTGGGGTGGGGGGGCTCCCTCTCTCCCATCACTCAGTAAATCTGTCCTCTCTCTCTGGGTGTGTAGGGTGGTCCTCCTTCTCCCCCCATCACTCAGTGAGATGTTGGTCAGTGTTAACGTAACAGAATTAGCATTTAGCGTCTCCTGCAAGTGTATTGATCAATCTGGCGCGTTTGCGGCAGTTTGAGAAGATTGAGCTTCACGTGTCTCAGTGGAAGCACCTGCTCACCTTCATGCCCCAGTGTTGGTACTGACGTATGATTGGAGAAACCTTAGCTAGTGTGTAGAACTGGACAAATTGAGATAAAGTGGAAAAGGGGAAAATGTACTTTGCATAGCTTTATTATACCTTGTATTATAAAATCAAATATAATCACTGGTGATTATTTTTCCTTACTCTAGAATGTGTTGCTCCAATGAGCTACTTCAACTGTTCCACTGTGGACCCTGGAAGCACGGGTTCCGAATGTCAGAAAAGTTGCCAAACATTTGACATGGCCTGTGTGAGTGAAAATACCAGCTAAACAATATGTTTTTTGCTGGGGTTTTTAGTTATACTTAGGTTCCCAAAGGATATACAAATTATTCATTTACACACGTTATTCTGGTCCTCACACTGACACTATATCCTTACAGATCAGCACCAGCTGTGTGTCCGGTTGTGTGTGTCCTTCTGGGCTGCTGTCGGATGGGAAGGGAGGCTGCATTGCCGAGGAAAACTGTCCTTGTTTCCATAACGGAAACACCTACAGCGCCGGGCAGACGCTTCAAGATGACTGTAACACATGGTTTGTTCAGGTTATATTCTTTCCTTCACATTTTATTCACTGCTCACCATTTGGAGACTCAAATTTTGTTTTGTTTTTTTACAGCACATGCAAGAACAGGGTGTGGGAGTGCACCAAGAACCAGTGTAACGGAACCTGCAGCGTATATGGAGATGGTCATTACATGACTTTCGACAAAAAACAATACACTTTTAATGGAAACTGCGAATACACACTTGTTAAGGTACTGATTTTATGGTCACATCTGGACATGTGATTAAATTCCTACAAAAAAGTCAAATTTGCTAGTTTTTTATGTAATAAATCAGGATTAAAGGGAAATGGCAATGTTTTGAATGTTTTTAAATGTTATTTAGCCCCTCTGGGTGTATTGTTCAGTAGGCCATTGACTGTATGTGTTATTGGACAAAACCTCATACATTACAAAAATGATAAACATATTCCTAGAAATCATATTTTTTTACATATTCATTACATTTGTACATAGCTGTTTATATATTAATGATATATGATTCATGATTAATAATTTGTGATATATGAAATATTTAGTATGTGTTTATGTTAAAATAAAGGCACTGCATATGCATAGCATAGCACATACTGTTGTACGGTCATTAAAGGGTTAAAGGCAAAACTTTTGCAGGTACAATAACTTTTTATAATTAACAGGACTTCTGCAGCAACAGCAACAGCAATGGAACTTTCAGAGTCATCACCGAAAACATTCCCTGTGGAACCACTGGCACAACCTGCTCCAAGGCTATCAAGTTCTTTGTAGGAGTGAGTAGAACTCGTCAACATGTTCATCTTCATAATGCCATGCCAGGATTTATCAAAGTGTCTACATAATTCAGTGGCTGAGATGTAAACCAAGTCATTCAGAGTGGGTTTACAGTGAACCAGATGTCTCCAACTCAAGTATAGTCATTTTATTTCCTCTCCAACCCCATGAGTGAAGCTACACGTGTCTCTGAGTGTTTATATGGCATGTTTATGATAATTAAATAGTGTCGAATCTGAAGTAAATTGGTTTTATTTGCCTCTCCACCATAAAATAGATTAAAATAGGCCCAAAACTCAGGCGTCAGGTGGCGCAACCATAACCATTTCATGGAGTAATTTTCTGTGAGGGAGCTTTTAGAGGCAGATGCCTGGTTCCATTCACCACCACTGTGAACAATTTTATTAAGTTTATTAAGAACGGTGCTTTTTCACACCAAACCAATTCTGAACCACATAAACCATTTAATTATGCAGGAATTTCGAAAAATTGTCAGAATTTCCCTTTAAAGCATGGGCACTTGACAAAAAACATATATTTTTTTCTTAGAGCAATGAGCTTGTGCTGACTGACGGAGGCTACCAGTTGGTCCAAAGAGATGCAGGGAAAAATATTCCATATCAGATCCGCACTGTGGGAAACTACTTGGTAATTGAGGCCAACAATGGTGTGACACTCTTATGGGACAAGAAAACAAGCATATACATCAAGCTCAGTCCTGACTTTAATGTGAGTATTCATGTCACACGTTTACAGCATCCTTCCATACTTATAGCCAGTATTGGTCTGATATGTTGCCTCCTTGCCTGCAGGGACGTGTGTGTGGTCTGTGCGGAAACTATGATGGCAATGCAAACAATGATTTCACAACAAGGAGTCAAGAAGTTGTCGTCAATTCCCTGGACTTTGGCAACAGCTGGAAGTTCTCTCCCACTTGTCCAGAGGCACTGGTGGTAAAAGATCCGTGTGTCAGTAACCCCTACAGGGAGGCCTGGGCTCAGAGGCAGTGCAGCATCATCATGAGTGATGTCTTCTCAGCCTGCCATAAACAGGTACCTTCAAAAAACTGCTTTGGGGGCCTTTTGACCGACTGATTCTTTTATTTTTGTTTTTATCAGAGCAGTTGAGGACAAAAAGTGAATGCAGTTTAAAACTGTATAAAACCATAAATATATCAGTAAGGGGTGACTCAATACCACTCAAGTTCAAGTTCAATACTGATACTGGTGCTGCAACTTTTTCCATTTTTCCCAGTCCTTTTCACTCTCTTCAACAACTAAGCTGTTTATAACACATCTGTCTGAATCTGAAATGGCTGCCTACTTCCTCTAGGGGGTGCTGTGTATGTTATAAAATTCCAGTTTCTACACCTGTATAGTGTACAGTGTATCAGTTTTGGAGTTCTGCACACATGGCTGAATCTCCAGTGGTTCTTTGACATATTTTACACTGTTTGGCTGCAGGTGTCTGTATTTTAAGTGCATTATGTAGAGAGCAGGGAGCAGGGAGCCGTTTGGGACCCAGCCCTACTGCTTGTCTGTGTTACTCGTGTCCTCATCTGTACTATCTCTCATTATGGCACGCTGCTCAGTGTTTAGTTCAGTGTTTACGAGATCGTTCAGGCTTTTCCGATATCTGATTCAGTGATTTTGGCCTGTATTGGATTGATATCGATACTGAGTATTGCACTGTTTTACATTGTGTATTTTACTATTTTACATTGTGAATATAATTTCTTTCCAGGTGGATCCAGCTTCTTTCTATACTGCTTGTGTGAGTGACGCGTGTGCTTGTGACAGCGGTGGAGACTGCGAGTGTTTCTGCACTGCTGTGGCCTCCTACGCTGAAGCCTGTAATGCTGCTGGAGTATGTGTTTCATGGAGAACGCCTAAAATCTGCCGTAAGTCATGAACAGCAATTTCGTTTTAACTGAAAGTCAAAAAATACCCAGCTGAAACTCAACTCATGTTCTCCCTGCAGCACTGTTCTGTGATTACTACAACCCCGCTGGAGAGTGTGAGTGGCACTACAAATCCTGTGGCGCCCCATGTATGAAGACCTGCAGGAACCCCCTAGGAACCTGTTCTCTCCTGATACCAGCACTGGAAGGTAGGAGCTCGTTTCTGCTTGTGTTTTAGTGTTATTTAGGAATATAAATAACATTTTGTGCTCTAAAACTGCACTGTAGGAAGGATGTCTCCCCTTCGATGCTTTACTTACCTTACTTTACAACCAATTCAAATCAAACTGGTGCTTTTTTGGTGAACATTATAAAGTGTATGAAAGTGTGATGGAGAAGACAAAAAATATAGTTTATAGTAAACAGAAATGGTGAGCATCGGTAATTCCTTTTACTGAACTGACTGATAGCAAAATAATTTCTCGCTCATTCTCCAGGTTGCTATCCTGAATGTCCAGCTACGCGCCCATACTTTGATGAAGATAAAATGAAATGTGTGGAGACATGCGCATGCTATGTTGGAATGGAACGTTATGAGCTTGGCGAGAATGTCCCAACAGAAAAAAACTGCGAGACATGGTATGTTTAATAAAATTTTAGTCCTGCACAAAATGGTATCTCAGATAAAATAAAACACATTAAGCTGTGGTGTTGAAACCAGTGGCACTAAACCTGTGACACTTTTATTTTAATTATCATAACACCCATTTCTCTTCTCACACATCTTTAATCAGTACATATTGACCATGAACACCATGGGCAGCACAGTGAATAAACTATCATTTTTGTTAGTATAACTTAAGATTATTGTTGGAAAACATTGCATTATTTTTAGACTCTACAGCCCGACAGCAGATCTTAAAAGCACATCATTCTTTTTTCCCTATTTTGCTATAGTGTTTGCACATCTTCTGGAGTCACTTGCAACCCTAGTGTATATGGTGAGTGTTCTTTGACCATCTTTGACCTTTGCAGTCCTATTCCTTAACTGGTGATGAGACACCTAAAAGTGGAAAAACTGTGTTCTGTTTTTGCAGCTTGTAAATGCACATATAATAACACTGTGTACAAGTACGGAGACACCATTTACTACACAACGGATGGCCTGGGAGGCTGCATTACAGCCATATGTTCTGCTGATGGAAAAATAACTAGGACGCTGACACCTTGTACAACGCCAGCAACAACAACACCACCAAGCACAACACAGAAACTTACAACACCAATACCTACTACTGTGTTTGTCTTCACCACACCAGGTATGTCCCTTAAAAACTCAACTTAAAAACTTCAATTTAAATGCAAAGCCCCTACTTTTTTTGTTATCATTGCTGTGCATCTTTATTTATCTTCTGCTATCATGTCTGATCCTGTGAAGTTGGTTTAATCTCAGTGAAATTTAGAGGCATTTGTATACCACACCTGTGTAAGCTACCACATACACTCCGCTGGGGTGGGGGTGGGGGTGGGAGTGGGGTGTTGGTTTGTGTGTGTGTTTGTGTGTTGGGGGGGGGGGTTTGGTGTGTAAACATATTATTCAAGGAATTAGAAATCAAAAGATACAAAAGTTGGTGTCAAAGAGTAAGACATTGAAAGAACCTGCTGAAAGATTTTACTAGAATGAACTCAGTCATTACAGATCTCCACATTGAGAGGTGAAAATGCTACATGTCGTATATGTGAATTTATAAAGGCTACTAATCAAGCCTTACATACATATCATCCGCTCACTTAACAGAAACCTCAGCTCCAACACCAACAACTCTTGCCACAGAAACTACGCTAGAAACATCAACACTGACAAGCACAGCATCTCCAAAGACACCAACTGCTCAGTCATCCACTATTACTAAATCTACTGCTGTACCACCAACAACAGGTGTATTCACCACCACAATTGCAGAAACATCTACAGAAGCTGAGACCACAACATCAGCAGTTGTTTCCCCAACTACAAAACCACCCAAAGAAATGACCACTGTTTCCATAAGTACTACTGAAACATCTTTCACTTCTACAGTGGAAACTACCACATCTGTCACAACTTCAACAGAAACATCAACTCCAAACGCAGAGACGACAAAACCTATTGTAACAAGCTCCACACCAGTTACGTCTACACAGACAACAGCGCGGCCCTCTACAACAGAAGTGGTGACTCATGAAGAATCAACAACCCCTCCTGAAATTACCACATCTGCTCTCACACCAAAAATTGTAACATCTCCTGAGACAAGCCTGCCCACCACTTCAGCTACAAGTACTTTCTCCACAGAAACTACCACATCGCCAGAGACATCAACACCTACAAGCACAGTTCCTCCAGAGACACCAAGCCAGAAGCCAGTAGTAACCACCACTCAGCCCTCCACTGTTACCAATTCTACTGCAGTACCAACAACAACAGTTGTATTCACCACTACAATTGCGGAAACATCTACAGAAGTTGAGACCACAACATCTGCAATTGTTTCCCCAACTACAAAACCACCTAAAGAACTGACCACTGTTTCAACAACTACAGCTGAAACATCCTCCACTATTTCTGTTGTGGAAACTACCACATCTGTTCCACCATCAACCGAAACATCAACAAAAGTTTCAGAAACAACACATGAAGTAATCATAACTGCATCCACTGTATCTCCAAAAGTATCAACTGAACACCAAAGAATTGAGACTTCTACAGTGTCAGTAACTCCTACAACGCAGATATTGCCACAAAAATCTACGACAGTTGGAATTACAACATCCACCACAATTGAGACTTCTATTGCACCAATAACCCAAACAATTCCAACTATCACTATTACGCTACCTGTCTCGACAAAAACTTCAACTACTGTTTTGGAAACATCTACAGAAGTTGAGAGCACAACTTCCTCAGTTGTTTCTCCAACTACAAAACCACCTAAAGAAGTGACCACTGTTTCAATAAGTACAGCTGAAACATCCTCCATTACTTCTGTTGTGGAAACTACCACATCTGTCCCACCATCGACAGAAACATCAACTCCAAGTACAGAGACAACAACATCTATTGTAACAATTTCCACACCGATTACTTCTACACAGACATCACAGACTTCTACAACTGAAGTGGTGACTCATGAAGCTTCAACGACCCCACGTGAAGTTTTTACCACAACCTCCATCCCACCAAAAATTGTAACATCTCCTGAGACAAGCCTGCCCACCACTTCAGCTACAAGCACTCTTTCCACGGAAATTAGCACATCGCCAGAGACATCGACACAGAGCCAGAGGCCAGTAGTAACCACCACTCAGCCCTCCACTGTTACCAAATCTACTGCAGTACCACCAACAACAGTTGTATTCACCACCACAACTGCAGAAACATCTACAGAAGCTGAGACCACAACTTCCTCAGTTGTTTCCCCAACTACAAAACCATCAAAAGAAGTGACCACTGTTTCAAAAAGTACGGCTGAAACATCCTCCACTACTTCTGTTGTGGAAACTACCACATCTGTCTCACCACCGACAGAAACATCAACTCCAAGCACAGAGACAACACCACCTATTGTAACAATTTCAACACCGATTACTTCTACACAGACAACATCACAGCCTTCTACAACTGAAGTGGTGACTCGTGAAGTTTCAACAACCCCTCATGAAGTTTTTACCACAACCTCCATCCCACCAAAAATTGTAACATCTCCTGAGACAAGTCTGCCCACCACTTCCGCCACAAGTACTTTCACCACAGAAACTAGCACATTGGCAGACACATCAATGCCTACAAGCACAGTTCCTCCAGAGACACCGAGCCAGAGGCCAGTAGTATCCACCACTCAGCCTTCCACTGTTACCAAATCTACTGCAGTACCACCAACAACAGTTGTATTCACCACCACAAGTGCCGAAACATCTACAGAAGCTGAGACCACAACTTCCTCAGTTGTTTCCCCAACTACAAAACCAGCTAAAGAAGTGACCACTGTTTCAACAAGTACGGCTGAAACATCTTCCACTACTTCTGTTGTGGAAACTACCACATCTGTCCCACCACCGACAGAAACATCAACTCCAAGCACAGAGACAACAACACCTATTGTAACAATTTCCACACCGATTACTTCTACACAGACAACATCACAGCCTTCTACAACTGAAGTGGTGACTCATGAAGTTTCAACAACCCCTCATGAAGTTTTTACCACAACCTCCATCCCACCAAAAATTGTAACATCTCCTGAGACAA
>JBBPCZ010013836.1:3318-14887 GCA_037974445.1 Brycinus macrolepidotus
GGATACGTCTTACATTTTAATCATTAATTAGAGAATAATTAAATGAATGAATGAATGAATGAATAAATGAATAATGGTATAATGGCCTCTCTCTCTTTCTCTCCCCCTCTCTCTCTTTCTCCACTCCTCTAGTAATGAATGTGCTCGCTGGATCAGTGCACTGGGACAAAGCAACAACGAGAAGAGCAACGCTGACCAATCAAGTGAGTTTTAGTTTAACTTACTGCAAAAAAAAGCAGTTAACGTGTTTTAACATATTTTGGATAGAACATAGTGGACTGTTCATGTGAAGGTTTATTTTTGTTGTCCACACAGTCACACACAGTCCAATACTAAAGTCTCAACCTTTCCTATAAGTATGTTAATGTTCTTTGTATGCAGCATGCATTTGTGTAATTTTATTCAAGATGTTTGGTTTTGGAGGCTATGCTGTAGAAAAAGTAACCTTTTTGCATAACAAAAGTCTTAGGCACCTGTGAAAATAATCATTAAAAATTTAGATGAGCATTGTGGGGTTTTTTTTGCATTAATATTACTAAATAAAACTAAAAGAATAAATACAGATAATATTATACAGTAAGTAGTGATTTTATGTTCAGTATATCCGTGTGTTCCTTGAACACACGGATATACTGTGTGAAACCTGGTTTAACTCAATCATTCCTTAAATTAAATCAGGAGCTGCTGATGGAATTTCACAAATCCAAGAAACGGCTGGAGGAACGGAGGAGAAATCTGGAACTGAACCTGTGTTCTCCTCACCAGCTCACAAAATATCAACTACTTTACAAACAAAACAAATCTTGACACTTTTTACTGTTTTCTTGTTTGTTTGCATGTATTCTAATATTAACTCTACGAGCAGAAAGACACGTTAACACACACTGAGAAAAAGGGCTTTATAACATTTATATAGGTGCCTAAGACTTGTGCAGGGAACTGTACCTGCTTTAATTGAGCTCAGGGCCCTGACCTTAGGCAGTGAGTCACACAGAGAACCAGCACCTTCTGCTGGTCATGTGGTGAACTGCAGACCCTCTGTGTCGCACCTTGTTCACCCACTTATTAACAATTTTATGAGTTTCATAGACCTTAAATGTCCACAAAACAGAAAATTACAACTCATGCAGAATTTATCACGCAATTCAGGATTGGTCAGATTCTGAGCACAGTGTTGTTGATTATTTGTGTGGTGGATGTTCTCAGCACAACAGTGATGCTGACAGTCGGGGTAGTGTGTGTGGCACTGATACGACTGTATCAAGGACAGGTGGGGTTTTTACACACGTCAGTGTAGCTGCTACACTGAGAGGTCCACCACCCAAAGATATCCATCCGAGATCCGAGATGGATAGAATACTAATGAAGAACTAGAGGACGACTAACACAATCTGCCTCAACAGATGTGTTAGTCGTCTTGGATCTCGGATGGATATTTTTGGGTCTCTGTACACCAGCAAGTAGAGCTACAAGGGAGGCGTTTCTAATAAAGTGGCCATTGAATGAAGCTCAAAAAAATGTTTAACTTCTTGTTGAGACTTATATTGTTTATTTACTCATTTAGTTTATGATCAGACAGTCCACGAAGTTGTGATTGTTGAATGATAAAACGATCAGTCAGGAGTGTAAAGTTTGCTTCGCACTGGAGCAACAAGGCAGTAATGGAAGCTTGATGTCATCATAGTCAATCATACAATTATCATTATCAGTTGAGTTAGGTCATCTCAAATAGCCTTGCTTGTGTGGTTTCTGACACTGGATGACACACTGTCGTCTGTAGAACAAAGGCCATGTAAAAGTCTGAATTTTAACAGTGTTTCTGGTTTGTGTGTGTGTGTGTGTGTGTGTAAGATTCCATGCAAGTAGAAGTGATCCGGACGTACACAGCCAGGCAGCCGGATGAGCTCTCACTGCAGGTGGCTGATGTCGTGCTGGTCTCTGAAACAGTGGCGGACGGTCAGTTTCCTTTAATAAATTAAACCCTTAAGCCTTTCATAGAAAATGTCACTTTACCCAAAAATGCTAATGTTTTTATACTCATTATTATTATTGAAATGGAGACCCGTATTTAACAAATATTGACCGAATGAATAATGAATGATAACTTTTGGAAGCCAGTTAGCATTATGCTAATAACTAATGGTCGCCAGGGCTTATTAAATTCATTAATGGACTGTTTTTGGGTGGAGTGTTTTATGCCCCCTCTACTGATCCATTAATTGATGCTCATTTGTCCAAGCCTGTTATTCCTTTTATACTTTATACTATATTCTTATCCTTAATACCTTTATAATTCATACTTAATACAGAGTGTAAAGATAATATATTATTATTATTATTAATATTCCCTTCTCCCAGCATCCATTCCACTAATACAAGCCTCACCTTTCCTTTCCACTAATACAATCCCAGCATCCATTCTACTAATACAAGACACAACTTTCCTTCATACTATATTCTTATCCTTAATACCTTTATACTTTACACTTAATACAGAGTGTAAAGATAATAGATAATTATTATTATTAATATTCCTTTCTCCCAGTATCCATTCCACTAATACAAGCCACACCTTTCCTTTTGGCCAGTTCCCTCCTTTTCCCTCCATCCACAGCTCACCAAACCTCATCACTCCAATGCATTAATCAGTGCTTTACTCCAATACTGATCAAGAATAAATGACTTTGGAGTGAGTCTGTTACTCGCAGCTTTATTGATTTTTTTTCAGTGTTAAATAGTCTTTAAATAGCCAGAATTGTTTTCTGATATGAACGTCTGGCCCAAAGGTCTTTTGTTTTTGATGCCTCCAGGTGTCAGGAGACAGTCCCCTGTGATTGACACACATTGGCCAGCTTTCATGTTGAAAGGGCACTGTGCCTGAAAAAGGCCATCAAAAGCCCGCTGAATCTTTCAATAGCCATTAAATATACAACAGACAATTGAAAGCTGAATTCTCTGGGTTATTTTTCCACAGAACGTCCTGCACCGAAAAGGCCTTTTGTAAGGATTTCCCACAACAGCACAAAACTACAACAGATATGATGCCTTCATTAACACTGCTCAGGAGCACGTTGTGTAGAGTGGACACAATTTAAGATTGAAGAGAAATAAGCATCTTACCTCTTGTGAATTTCGGCTCTATGGACAAAATATCTAGTAATAATGAACATGCAATCAGAGCAACGATGGGCTTGCCTTCTACACCGCTGTGTTGTCAAAAGGGTCTTTCATGTTCTTAATAATGCATCTAAAAGAATATATAATAATAATTATAACCTGTGTATGTCTCATTTATGTTGCTGCTACTTTATATTCAGTTATACACAGCATCCAGCAGTTATGCTAAGCTAAGCTAAAGCCTGTTGAAGTTAACAGTGGGCCACATACTGGTTCTTTTACTTCAGTTGTTACTCACTATATCAGGATATATACCAAAACCAAACCCATTTCTGGTCTTTGTATTGCATTTTGTGGTCATAAGGAATCCTACTTGAAATAAATACACTGGAGAGCCATAGGTGTAATGTTTGTCTTATCAAAATTATGTTGAATGGTGATTTAAAGCACCCTTAGAAACTCATTTTCATCTGAGACGGTTCAGGATGCTCACACGTTTTTTAGGTTTTAGGTTTAGACTAGAGGGCCTTTTTACCCGATGCAGCTTTCTGAGGGATCAGCGCTGCAAAAGCCAATGATTAACAAACACAAAAACATGCAGCCATAGAGTGAATGTAAGGCACTCTTATTTGAAACCATGCTGACTCTGCTGTTTTTTTTTATTTTTTTTTTTTAGGTTGGCACGAGGGCATGCGTCTCAGAGATGGGGAAAGGGGCTGGTTCCTGTCTGAGTGCGCTCAGCCAATAACATGCCAGGCCACCGTCGAGAAGAACATGCAGAGGATGAACCGCCTGCAGGGCGTGGAGACCAACGTATGAGCTCAGTGTCCTCAAAATAGACTCCTACAGGGAGAGAACCAAGTCCCAAGACTCAGCATTGGATACAGGATCGGTTATTTGGACGACTGTCCTCCACATGACTTAACAGTTCTAGCTAATCTCAGCTGCCAACAGGCCTGAAACAATGGATAAACTGATGTGGTACCTGGAAGAACTGTTCTGGATAGTGTTTTCGAGGCCCTTCGTTAAACTCGGCCTGCATCTTTTGTTTGACTGACAGTCCAGTCACTGCTCCATCTTTCCTTAATACACTGCAGAGGAACACAGGAGAACCCAGGCTTGGTGATCACCTGGAAGCTAGGCAGACATGCAAGAGGTGCTTCATCCAAAAAAAATGCTAAACCATCTGAAAGAAGAACAGCTAATTAGCATCACACTTTTTAAATGATCTCTAGTGGTTTGTTCTCTGGCAGCTCCAAGTTTGCAATGTTATTTGGGGGTGTTCCTTTACTTGCACTGGCCAATTGTATCGGCTTCTCATTTCCTTCTTTAAAAAAACCCATGGCTTAATGCCCAGTGGAGCTGTGCAGCTGTGTCAACTCGCCGTCATCAGTGACACATAGGCGAGTTACGTAACAAGCCCTTTGAGAGAAAAGAGGCTAATTAAATAATTAAAAAAGCTAAATATATTTTTATTTTTGCTGTAAAAATAGCAAACCCCCCCCCCCCTCATTAAGCTTCTTGAATTTCTTGCATTTCTATAAGTTGTCAATCTGTGCTCAGGCTTGTAACTGATTTCTTTTGTTGTGTGATGAAACAGATTCTGGGCTCAGGGAAGGTCTGCAGTTTAAAAAAAAAAGAAAAAAAAAAAAGAAAAGAAATCTAAAGACAAAGGCTGTGGCGACACACTTAACCAACGGCAATTTGCATAAATTGTCAGCACCTCCATGATCACAATGACGAGCTGCGTGGAATATAATGACTTCTTACCTAACAGCTTTGTCACTCCGTTCTGGGACAAATGAAAACTGCCCTAGATATATTGTATGTTACTGTAAAATCTCCTCAGCTTTAAATAATGAAAATATTGATATCAACCATCAGTTTTGTATCTACCATCAGCCCCAGAATGTGCGCGTACATTAAAGACCTGACATCAGGCAGGCTGCTGTGTAGTGCAGCAACTTAACAGTAACTTTAATAGTTGATGATTCGTGTCCAAACGGAGGAATGAAAATGAACAAAACAGTGCAAAGCAAATACAAAAATAACAGACCTATACTATCATAACAGGAAATCACCTCTTCAGTTCAACATACCTTTAAATGGACCAGTAAACTCAGCAGTGTTTCACCAGTTGTTGACACATTGTAAAGATCAAGGGCTGCTCTTCAGCTCCTTCTATGTAAAACTGGAAAAAATTCATGGTCTTACAGTAAGGACGATTTTCAGGCATACTGATCTACCACTTTTCCCATCATATAAGTGAGGCAACTTTACCCAGGCTCCACGCTGGTCGCAACGTCGACTCCAACTTCAGCAAAATAAATCAACATTGACGGATCAAAGTTAAAATGAAGGAACGTGAAACCAGTCCTGGACTTTTTATGCTTTTTATTACTACTTTGAATTGGGTCTCAGGGAGAATGAACTCATCCGTATGAATGTAAATCTAATGTACATAGTTCAGATAACCATACAGTTTAAACAGCTAATACACAGATTTGTATTTCTTAATGGATTTGTCTTTTTTTAACTTGTATCCACTACTGTGTAAATAGTTCTGTCATACACAAGTGTATTTTTAAGGCTAGTTTGCATATAAAAATAATCGATTAATCAGATGTCCAATGACCTTGTGTTTTTGTGTCGGTGTTTGTGGGTGGGTAATAGGGGTTGGACCACTTCGCAATTTATCAATAATCATCAACAGCCATAACTAATTATTAGATTTTCTTTCCATTTTTTAAGCATGAGCCCCAATCTGAAACTCCAGCCCTGGAGATTTAATGTCTTATTTGCAGACACAACACCAAGGGGATCGAAACAGGTAAAACAGCCTCAAAAGCATTTTTTCAATTCTTTTTGCTCCTAATGTTATTTTGATATTTGACCATTTCGGTTAGATTTTTTTTAAATGGATGATAATGTGATTAACACACTTTCACCCCACTGGCTTTTTTTTTATATATATTAAATGCACCAGAATGACGAAGACAACATAAAAAATGATTCATCTGGTAGTGACATGTCATATTTCAAAAACATACGGCTAGGAAAAAAAAAGCTCACTGACTCACTGCTTCAGGAACTCTGAGCATAAAAAGGAGAAAACAAACCATGTGAAACCCCTGATGTGAAAAAACAACTTTGGTGATTAAAAAAAACCTTGCCTTTTGTTTGGTATGTAAAGATCTTCGGCTTTGTCACTCCGTTCTGGGACAAATAAAAACTGCCCTAGATATATTGAATGTTACTGTAAAATCTCCTCAGCTTTAAATAATGAAAATATTGATATCAACCATTAGTTTTGTATCTACCATCAGCCCTAGAATGTGTGCGTACATTAAGGACCTGACATCAGGCAGGCTGCTGTGTAGTGCAGTAGCTTAACAGTAACTTTAATAGTTGATGATTCATGTCCAAACGGAGGAATGAAAATGAACAAAACGGTGCAAAGCAAATACAAAAATAACAGACCTACACTATCATAACAGGAAATCACCTCTTCAGTTCAACATACCTTTAAATGGACCAGTAAACTCAGCAATGTTTCACCAGTTGTTGATACATTTATAAAGGGCTACTTACCATCACTGTCACTGCAGTTAAATCTTTCAGATCTCAAAATTAAAGGTGTAATAAGTAGCATTTGACAGTTTATAATTTGTATATGGCACAGAAAAGGGTGAAATGCTCAAAACGTCTGTGGGGTTAGATGTGTGAATGCTCAGATGACTTCTAAAAGATAAATCGTTTGAACTGTGGAAAAGATCACAAAGGGATGTGTGCAGAGCAAATACATCTGATTTGATGATTTTCTTGAGCATGGCTGAACCTCAGCACAAGGCTTATAGGCATGTTCAACTGTATCCGCTGTAAAAATGTGAAAACCAGTTCTACACATTTGAGCAGCTCACACAAATGCTAACACAGCTAACCATGAATGAAAGCTAATAACTACCAATTAATACCAAGACATTTGTACTGGATATCCATTTTCATTCATTGAACTCATTCATTCAACAAAATTAGCATTTCTGATTGAATGAACTTTAAAAGGGACACTTTACTTGAAAAGGGACCGTTAACAATGCAAACAACATACTGGAGGACCTGTTAGCATGCTAACTGTACAGTGCTAACTGTTCTCCCACCAAATTTCACTCATTAGTAGCATGTTTGGGCAAAATATTCCTCCTCATTTGACTAAAAGAAAAATCTGATACTTATTGCACCTTTAATGCACCTAAACTGTCTCTGTCTCAGTCCTGATGCATGTCCAGCCCAGCTAAGATGTCTGTAGGCTTCAGTCGTCCCAGTGCTGGGGGATTTTCCTGGTCAGTTCTTGCGAGGGAGCAGCCCCGGAGCTCTCCTGTGTCGTGATGAGGTCGATGATGGCAGAAATCACAGCACAGTCTTCAGAGCTGCGGTCACTCCAGTCCAAAGGGCAGGGATGTTTGATTTTCTCCTCCAGCAGCAGGTCCAGCTGCTTCTTCAGGTTCTAAAAAATTGAAGAAAAGTGGAAGAACAGGCACAAGATAAAATAAAAACAGTTTTTATTTGTGTGTTCATCTGGTACATCTTGCCTCAGCGTTACAGCGGATAATAATGTATAATAAAGTATGCTTTCGGCATTAAATCCCTCGCAAGAACTTTTTAACATTGGTCCAGGACAAGCATTAATCCAGCAACTGCATGGGTCCAGGACATCAATTGCACTGGTCCAGGAAATTAATTGCAATGGTCCAGGACAAAAATCTTAGGGTCCAGGACATCAAACGCCCTGGTCCATTTAGATTTGTCTAACTGCTCATTAGCATGGGATCAAAAACTAGTATTAACATTATCAGCAGTAATACTAATTATTGACCCAGACCTACAAAGTAATGTGCAAAAGATGCAGGATCAATTTTATTAATTGCTTCAATTTATTAATTTAGCATGACAGTAAAATGAATAAAGCACTCAGCATGTCTCTCAATAATGTTACTGTTTGTAACGTCCTGAGTATTTTAAACTAGCACAAAGCCGCAGTACGGGGAGTCGCATAAGATATGAGCCCTGACCTCAAGGAAAGACAACGTTATGAGCGCAGGGAGGAATAAAGGAATTGCGGAAATACAGTAAAACTTCCATTAGCCTGTTTTAGCCCTTACTGCAGATTAAAACAAGTAAAAAGAAAAAAAAAACTAACAGATGGCCTTGTAAAAGGGCTTTATTTTGTTTGGCTCAACTATTTTATAACACCTGCCAACCACAGGCTGCTGTACAGTAATGTTAGAAACAAACGTGAAACAAAAAATAAACATAAAAAAGCCTTTGTGTGAATAATAGCCATGAGGTTTCTGCCTGCATAATTCAGTGGGTGTTAATGTGATGATGCATTTTGAGCTCAGGTGTTAGTGATATAATCTGACGCAGGTTTTAAACATTGCACTGCCTAGATTTACAGCAGCTGTCTCAAGTCACCTTCATGGCCTGGAAGAGAGAAAACCATGTTTAAAAAGAATCTCAGAACTTGCATTAACATAGTGAGATAGTGGGATTATAAAGATTAATGAAAAAATTTGATCCAGCTGCTTCAGTGTTAGTGAATAATTATATACAATGCAATTAGTACTCTTTTTGCACTACTCTTGCATAAAGATTTTAGTACTTAGTACTTTCCTCTGGTTCTCAAACTGTCCTGAAACTTAAATGTTTCCTCATATTGTAAGTCGCTTTGGATATAAGCGTCTGCCAAATGAATGTAATGTAATGTGATGCAAAGTATGGCACGTCAAAACTTTGTGCTGAACAAACCAATTAAAATGATCCAAAATGGCTTAGAATAAAGTCTGGGTCCTGTCTGTATGCAAATGTATGAACACCCCCATCATCTACAAGATACACGCCTAATTATTGAGTTTTTCTGCAAATTGTAGCACAATTTTTTTTTGTATGCTGGAAGAGAGCAAACCATTTTTTAAAATAAACTCAAAACTTGTCAACATGAAATACTGGGATTATAAAGATTCATGAAAAACGGGGCAATCACAATTGACCAAAAATGGAACTAGTCAACCTGAAATCACAACTTTTTTTTTTTTTTTTTATCCTGTTAGTTCATGCCTCTGATCCTATTCATCACCAGAATTCATCCAAATGTTGACCTGATTTTTGATTATATCACCATTTCACCTCTTCTGCTGCTCACTAACCACTCAGTGAGCTCAGAAACCCTCCCTAATACTGTGTTTGATAAGAATGGAAGAGGAATGATGTTTTGTTTCCTGTACTTTGTCTATAGTGAAGATCAGTGAAGATGTTGATGTTCCTCAGTCCATTCCTGGGATCCAAGGAACGGTTTGAGGAACAGGATAAAGTGGTTGACTTTGTGTTGATTTGGCCTCCAAAATCAATCATTCTGATCGAGCATCTGTGGGACGTGCTGGAAAAACCAAACCAATCCATGGAGGCCCCAACTCACAACTTACAAGACGTAAAGGATCTGCTGGTGGTGCAAGAACCACAGAACTCCTTCAATATTAGGCAGGTGGTTTTAATGTTATGGCTGTTGGGTGTATTGCGTGTTAGGATGTGTTATGATTATCGGCTCGCCCGACTTTAATGCTTTGAAAGAGCCCGAATCATTTCTACTGTTCCATTATGAAACATTCATGGTAAAGAGAAGCTGGGATTCACACAAGGTTAAAGAGTGATTATGAGAAAATGCAGACTCTTAAGACCCAGCTGTAATCTATATGACTCCCCCTACACACACACACAACCTGCAATTCCATATTCAGCTGAAATCTATACTGTTATACAACACTGCGCGCGACCTATACGCCAACTCAGGGTCAAACAGCAACCTATTAAAACAGTTAATAATCGCATGCCTGAAGCTTCACAGCCACACACACAAACACACATACACTGGATTCTAGTGCACAATTCTGTATATTAATCACATTTAACACATTAGAAAAGATAAAACATAAAATATAAAATTTGCTCTAACTTTTGCATGGAAAGTTTCCAACCAGTAATTGTGTTAAAATGTGCAGGGTTGTGTTCTCTATAGAGAGTGTGAACTTCACACTTACAAAAGCAAGGTGAAACGCCATTTCACCAAGGAGAACAAAGTTTTTGCATGCGACTAAAAGTTTAACAAATCAGATTTTTCTACGAGATTGCTTCATTATAGATATTCAGTTCCTGTGATGCTCCTCTCTGTGCTTTGATAACAATCAAGTATGCAGAGCTACAAGTCAGGCTTAAAGTTTGGGCTTAACTCTGTAACCTCGGAAACATTTAATAGTTTTTCTTTCCTAAATTTGTAAACCTGTTCCACACTCTAAAACTGGGAGAGCCAGTGTTTAAAGAGGCATTTTTTTCAGAGCACGTAGGGGGCAGTGTTTCAACTCTTATCTATTCTATAATAATAAAGAAGCAATTAAAAAAGATAAAGTAGACAATGATCAACAAAGGACTTGGGTTTCATAAAGGCTATAAAACGTAGCTCTGTCTGAGAGCTTGTGGATTTAATAGTGGACAGTAGTTGACCCAAGTGGTCAGAAACATTAAATATCAATAGAAAATAACAGTCATTTATCTGACCAATAATTAGCTTGGGAAATAACATTAATATTTACTGTAATATTTATTGCTACAGAAAGTGATTGTGAGTGTGTGTCTGTGTGTGTGTGTAACCATTCCCAAAGCTCTCCTCCAGGACCGCCCAATGCCTGGTTTATCTAAGCCTTCATTAAACTGAAAACAGCTCATTCTAGTCACTTTTTATATCATTTTTTTTGTATTTATTTGCATTTATTCTAATGCTATATTGTGTTTTGACATACAGAAATACATATATGGGGGGTTCCACACTGCTTTTCTGAACGTTTGGGGGGCCAACAACTATCAACATCTACCTGGCTCCTAAAATTAGTTGAACCACTTGCTTGTTTCTTATAGATGACAAAAGGAATGACCTGAAATCTCAATGCTGCACTGATTTAGCCCCAGCTGCGCAGGCAAACCAGCATCTAGTATCTGTACAGTCAAGTTTAACTACTGACAAGTAAAGGCAGAGCTGTAAATTAAAGCAAACTAAACTAAAAAAGATCTTGAGTTTTGTTTGTCATGATTTCTGTGAAGAATCACTATTTCCATCTCCATTACAAACTGAAGGCCCACCTCATTCGATCTGATTTGTCAGCACAGAAAAACTGATGTGGGGTACTGTGTGAAGGCCTCAAGCCCTTATTTTTTATTTTATTTTATTTTTTTACTAACCTCCCGGCCTAAAGGGGGCGCTGCAAGAGGGGTTTTCAGTTGCTTCTAATAAAAGAGGAATCAAAGCTAAGAATGAGGGAGGCTAAAAGGCCACGTCAAGTAGTGAGCTGCGCATGGCATCTCGCCATTCTTTTGGGCTAATGGGTTGTTTCTTTCTTTGAGTTATCAT
>JBBPCZ010013846.1:1477-12344 GCA_037974445.1 Brycinus macrolepidotus
CCCCCCCCCCCCCCCCCCCCCCCCCCCCCCCCCCCCCCCCCCCCCCCCCCCCACACCATTCCATTAGGAACAGCGTCTCCACGAGGGGTGAACTTGGTCTGCAGTGTTTAGGTGTCAAAGCATGGGCGCTGGAACCATTATAGCAAAAAGTGTAAAAATCATTCGTTTTGTCCCCCCCCACTTTTCTTTTCCTGGACAACAGCCGAGACGTAGAACGCAACACCCCCACCGCCCCCGGAATACAGCCGAGACATAGAGCCCTGCGTCCCCCCCACATTAAAAATGCTTCCATGTGTCAAAGTAACATCCACATGAGTGCAGAAACCAAGGTTCTCCAGCAGAACATCACCCAGAGCACACATCACACTGCCTCCATCGCCTCACCTTCTTCACACAGAGCGTCCTGGTCCAACTCACACACACGTTTCGGTGGTGGACAGGGGTCGGCAGGGGCACTCTGACCAGTTGGCAGCTACGCAGCAGGTGGCGCTGCACTGTGTGTTCTGACCCCTTTCTATCAGAGCAACATGAACTTCTTCAGCAGTTTGTTCTGCCGCAGATCTTCTGTGGGATCAGAGCACACGGACTGGTCTTCACTCCTCACGACCATCACTGAACCTCGGGCACCCTGTCACCGTTTCTCCCGTTCTCCTTCCTTGGAGCACTTCAGGTAGGTCCTGACCACTGAACACCGGGAAGCCCCCACAAGACCTGCCTTGCTGAAGATGTTTTGACACACAAGACTTTTTATTTACTTTAGATGTTTTATATTATTTATACCTTCCCTTTTGGTGTGTGTGTGTGTGTGTATGTGTGTATGAGTATGTGTGAGTGTGTGTGTATACGTATATTTGGGTGTGTGTATGTGTGTGTTTGTGTGCATAGGGGTGTGTCTGTGTCTGTGTCCAGTAGGTGGCACCCGTTTCCTTGGCTGCTGAGTGACGTCACTGCACTCGTGGAGGGGCCGGGTGAGGTTGGTGTTTGGCCTCGCGGCCACTTTGATTAGAGTTTATATCATATTTTTATTGTTATTATCAGTTATTGTGTGACACGCTGGGTGAGAGTTTAATTAAGTCTTAATTAACTTAATAAAGTCGCGCGCGCGTTTTTGAAAGGGATGAAGAGCCGCGAGTTCGGGTCCGGTTAGCACGGCGGCTAACAGCTAGCAGGTCCAGGTCCGATACCGGGCACTGTCATTATTATTATTTTTATTTGTATTATTATTATTATTATTTTATTTTAACAATCCGGGACCGGCCACCGTCATTATTATTATTTTTTTTATTATTATTATTACTATTACTATTTTTATTATGACAAGTCGGGAACCACCCACTGTCATTATTATTATTATTATTATTATTATTATTATTATAACAAGTCCGGGACCGGCCACTGTTATTATTATAATTTTTTTTAAAAATACTATTATTATTATTATAACCAGTCGGGAACCGCCCACTGTCATTCTTCTTCTTCTTATTATTATTATTATCATCATCATTATAACAGGTCCGGGACCAGCCACTGTCAATATTTTTATTATTATTTTAACTGGTCCGAGATCTGTCACTGTTATTACTATTATTATTATTTTTGGTCCGAGACCTTTCACTGTTATTATTATTATTATAACAATTATAACAGGTCAGAGACCGGCCACTGTTGTTATTATTATTGTATTATTTAAGGAAAATGAAGCAGAGAGAGGAGTTTGTGGTATTTAAAACTGTACTTTTCTGTGATATAGTTCAGGTTCTCCAGTTTCTTGTTGAATTATCTGTCGCCCCTTTGGCTCCACAGTGGATCTGTTCAGTTTTTAAGGCGGAACCGAAAATTCAAACAAGAAGCCGTCAGTTTAAAAGTTTAATTTTTGTCTGTTGGTTGATTTATTTATTTGTTTGTTTTTCTGAAAGCCGCCCTGTGGACTGGGATTATGCCTTCGAATAAGAAAATTCCAGACAGGTGAGACTGTAATGTACCTGAAGAGGTAGTGCTTTAATCTCAGCTAAAAGGACCAGTTCACCAAAAATTCTTATTCACTCCATAGTCCCCCTCACCTGCTGCGTGCAGGTGATCAGAGTCATGTTCGGTGTGTGAAATTTCTTTATTTAGTTTTAAGACTGGAGCTTCTAGGTTAAATCTCTGTGTTTGTAAAGGGGGAGATGTGAAAATTGGCTTTTCTTTAAGGTTAATGTGTGTGTTTAGATGGACTGAGTACAGCGCTGTGGGGAAGAGGATTCCTGGAACTCGCTTTATCGCCTTTAAAGTCCCATTGAAGCAGGTACAGACAAACACATGCACTGGGTCTAACTTTGTGTGCTTCTGTGCTTTCCTCAGGATGCTCATGTCTCTCCCTCTCTCTCTCTTTTTCTCAGTCTCTGAGGAACTGTCTGCATCAGTCAGAAGGTTTCGGGCCGTTGGATCTTCTGCACGTGTTGGAGAAACAGGGTCAGGAGCTTGGACTCATCATCGACCTCACTTTCACCACCCGCTACTACAAGCCACAAGTGAGACCTGCGTCCACATCTGGGTTCAGTCGGGGGGGTCTGAGTTTACCTGTCTGTTCAGAGCACAGCTCACCTTCAGCTCTGGTTGGTTTAACACAGAGTCTTTAGAGACTCTGCCCAGGTTTACTTATGCAGGTGTGTGTGTGTGTGTGTGTGTGTGTGTGCGCAGGACCTGCCGGACATGTGGCACTATGTGAAGATTTTTACAGCCGGTCATGAGGTGCCGAGCGATGTCACCATCCTGAGCTTTAAGAAGGCAGTGAGGAGGTTCCTACGCGAAAATGAGAATAATGGTGAGAACACACTTAGCTCGGACTGAGGGTCAAGTGGTCAGGGGTGTGTTTTCACACACACAGCCGAACAGCTGCCACGCCCTCAGTCAGGGACTTGAGCTGTAACCACTGCTGGGTCAGTCAGGAAGTTGCTGCTGTTCCCAGAACTGTGTGTGCAATATATAGGTGTGTGAGGAATGGGGAAGTCCATCAGTTGGTGTGGAGAGTGAATGCACCCCCTGCTGGCTGCAGATCCCAGACTTACGGAACCTTTTTGTTCACAGATAAACTGATTGGGGTTCACTGCACTCACGGCCTGAACCGAACCGGCTACCTTGTGTGCAGGTAGGGGTGTGTCTGTCTGTGTGTCTGTCTGTGTGTCTGTCTGTGTGTCTGTCTGTGTGTCTGTCTGTGTGTCTGTCTGTCTGTGTGTGTGTGTGTGTGTGTGTGTGTGTGTACTGGTGATTCTCAGCTCCTCTCTGTGTGATGTTCAGGTATCTGATTGACGTGGACGGTGTGGAACCTCATGAGGCCATTGACTGTGAGTAAACGTGAAGTCATGTCACTTCAGCTGCTTTAACCTTTTTTTAAAGAGTATTATTAATGTTGTTTTTCTCTGGTTGTGTGTGTGTGTGTGTGTGTGTGTGTGTGTGTGTGAGAGCAGTGTTCAACTCCTCACGGGGTCACACCATCGAGAGACAGAATTACCTGGATGATTTGAGATCAGGCCTAAAGCGCAGGTAAGATCCTTTACTACGTCTATGTACTATATTTATGATATATATAATATTTTTTATGTTTAACCTACAGTGCTAGCATTATGTAAATAGCTCTATTCTCACGCATTAAATGCGTCAACCAAAACACAAGAACACTGCATATCTTTCACACACCGTGTTCCTGTTTGGTTGATGTTTTAGTTTTAAAATGTGTCGTTCCTTCCCAGTTTACCTACTCCAATCAACCATCACATTAAAACCACTTCCCTGATATTTTTGGTCCCCCTCGTGCCCCCAAATCAGCTCTGACCCGTCGAGGTCTGGTCTCCACAAGAACCTCTGAAGGTCTGTGGTTCTGCAGCAGCAGATGCTTCAAGTCCTGGAAGCTGTGAGGTGGAGCCTCCATGGATCGGACTAGTTTTTCCCGTAGAAGCTCAATTAGATTGAGATCTGGGGAATGTGGAGACACGTCCACATGATGTAGAAGAAAACATGATCCGTCAGAGCAGCCCAACTTCTTCCATCGCTCCATGGTCCAGTTCTGATGTCCGTTGTAGCAGCAGGGGGCGCTGCACTGTGGGCTTTGACCCCTTTCTATTAGAGCAGCATGTTTCGTAAAACAGGGGGGTTGGAAAACATGTACAAATAAATTCAGACTGTTTTTTGAATTTAAATCCAGGTCGAACTCCAACGAAAACATAATCAATAAATATGGAAAACGGCTTTTTAATCCTCAGCGTGTAGCATCACACGGCTGTGCCGCCTGACTACTTTCCAAGCGTAGCGTCACACTGGTGTGATCTGGAACATTCAAACACTTTTAACTGCTGATCAACACTGCAGGTTGATGGAGATTCAGGATTACAGTCAATACCCCGTCGTCTTTACACTCAGAGCTTTATATTTATACTTTTATACATCTGACAGTCCATCAGTAACTAAATCACACTAAACTCGGGCTGTGTCCCAACAACTGACGTACCAACTGACAGACGGAGCGCAGTGCAGGACACTCAAGAACACAACACACACAACCAAGACACACACACTCGCTGTTTGATGCTGTAAAACAAATCCTTACATTTTACACAACTGTTGAACCACCTGACACGCATCAAAATGACACCAGTGACCCTGCAGAGCTGTTGTTTTGGTTACACGCCTTTATAAACGGTCTTTGTCCAGTATTTATCTTCTCCCTTATCCTTTCATCACTACTATGACACTGTAACCATAGCAACCACAGCTAGGGCTGTTGCTCAAGAAACATAATCCTGTCGAACGAGAGTCGAGTCAAAGTCAAACGAGTCACACGTCCTCGAGGCGAAGGTCATCTCACTGGCGAGGAGATGTTTAGCTTTGCAGTCAGACGGCGCAACCAGCGCAAATACAGTTCACAACACAAAGTAACGGATTGTTGAATTTTAGTGTCGAACGCCAGCGGACGAGTAAAAAAAAGCTCACACAACAACGGCTAGAACTGTTAATAAACTTCTGACTGAAGAGTTTTTAAATGATACATGCTTGTGTGTCTGGTTGGGGTTTGGAGTGAAGCGTAATGAAATGATTTGTCTAGTGATGCTGTGTTGAAGGTGTGATGTGTGAACGCTCTTTTGATGTTCTGCAGTAATGAGGGAATGGAGGAACCAGACCAGGAGCCTGTTCAGGGCGGTTTGGGGGACAGATGGTCCTCACCCGGGGCAGGGCGACCAAATCCGTCCCACACACACTCCACCTTCAGCTGGAGAGGACACCACGACCAAGACCAGATCACGTAGGTCTTCACCTTCTGCATCTGCTCTGAGTGCTTTCCATTCTGAGGAGAGTCTCCCTGTCTCTCCAGAAGCCTGCAGACCCACAGCTGCTCCTCCAGCATTTCTCCTGAAATCCAGGCTGGTGTTGTTTCCCCTCTTCTGCAGGAACAGCCTCTGCTCCTCTGGGAAGGCTGGAACATTGCTGTGAGGATTTGATTGTATGAGAGCATTAGTGAGGTCAGGTACTGATGTTGGGATATTGCTGTGAGGATTTGATTGTATGAGAGCATTTGTGAGGTCAGGTACTGATGCTGGAACATTGCTGTGAGGATTTGATTGTATAAGAGCATTAGTGAGGTCAGGTACTGTAGTTGGAACATTGCTGTGAGGATTTGATTGTACGAGAGCATTAGTGAGGTCAGGTTCTAATGTTGGGATATTGCTGTGAGGATTTGATTGTATAAGAGCATTAGTGAGGTCAGGTACTGTAGTTGGGACATTGCTGTGAGGATTTGATTGCAGGAGAGCATTAGTGAGGTCAGGTACTGATGTTGGGACATTGCTGTGAGGATTTGATTGTATAAGAGCATTAGTGTGGTCAGGTTCTGATGTTGGAACATTGCTGTGAGGATTTGATTGCAGGAGAGCATTAGTGTGGTCAGGTTCTGATGCTGGAACATTGCTGTGAGGATTTGATGGCAGGAGAACATTAGTGAGGTCAGCTTCTCTGTATTTCCACAGAAACGCTCTGAGCTCCATGACCCTGAGGTCACTGTGTCTGTGTGTTAGAGGGTATAAACCTCCCCAGTGCTGGGCTGTGAGTCTCTGGAGTGATGGAGCTCCATCCAGATCCAGATGATGATGATGATGGTGGTGATGATAGTGGAGGAGACACAGATCTGGGATCTGCACTTTAACAGTGTGAATGAATGTATGACTCTGTGTCAGGTCTCTGTTGCCCTTTTTATTAATGTGTTATTACTGCTTATTAATGTTTGACCTAGTGTGAACACACACACACACCCTGGTGTGTGTCCTGCAGTGGTTGGGGAGCGGAGAGTCTGCAGCTGCTGATCTGCTGAAGTCAAGTTTTATCTGGTCTGTTTCTCCTCAGACCGTTTCAGCCGTGGGCCGTGAACCACCAGCAGAGGTTCGGACCTCCGGGACCTCCAGGGCCTCCGGGACTCCTGGACTGGCTGCCACCCCCTCCGCCACCTCGCAGATGGATTGATCAGAGTTTTCGGCCGGGCCATTTCTCCACCACCTCGCCGTACCCCTCCCCCTTCCCCCGCTACTCTCCGGTTCTCCCCCCGCCGGATCAAGAAGTGCCTCAGGAGCCCGGCAGGAAGTCCCGACACAGATACGGGAAATCACACCGCGGCCGGCCGAGATGAGACGGAACACACACCGTTATTACTCTGACCTTCAGCACAACTGTGTCACACTCTCATCCTCCTCTAGAGAGAGGGACGGGGGGGAGGGCAGAGAGAGTGTGTGACTGTGTGTGAGTGTGTATGAGTTTTAGGTAATTTTATTCTCTTAAAGGAACAGTTCAGTGACCCAGTGCTCCACCGACCTCAGATCAGCCGATCAGTCGAGACGTGTTTGGGTCCAAATTCTGCTTCCTCAGTTTGGAACTGGAGCTACGAGGTTTAAAGTCGCCAACACTAGAAATCAGTAGTCACCGGAATCTTTAATGTCCTAAACTATGTCCTCGATTGAGAGGGTGAGGTCTGAGTGGGTGTGGGTTGAGAGGGTGAGGTTGGAGTGGGTGAGGTCAGAGAGGGTGCGGGTTGAGAGGGTGCAGGTGGTTTTGGCCTCGCTGCTCCAGATCTGAAGGCTGTTTTTGCTGAATTGTTCCTTTAAAGTCTGAAGAGTTGCAACTGCAGTTTAACATCAAACTGAAGACGTTCAGGAACTGTGATTCTCAGACGGGACTCTTCATTACGTTCATGTTCTGGTTCAGTTCTCTTTGGGTTAACGGGACTGCGGTTCTGGAGAGCGGTCACAGCTGTGACCCGCTGCTGAAATGTTAAAGTACTGCTCTATGCTCTTTTCACTCACTGCCATTCATTTTATTTCTGTCTGTCTGTCGCTAATGAAACAGATTTTATCTTATAGAGCATTTCTTAACAGTGGAGGTGAATGGAACCAGACGTCTCCATCACAGATCCAGCCATTGTATTCACTATCGACCCCCTGTGAAGCTCCATGTGTCTCTGAGTGTTTGTATGGATGCTGATGATGGTAAAATAGTGGAGAATGTGAACTAAATCACTTTTCTATGGGGACTATTTTACCTCACGACGCCCTGCATGTATCCCTCCACCATGAATGGGTTTAGTTTTAGGACAAAAAGCTTCTCAAAACTCTGGTAGAACAACATCTCAGTTGTCACCAAGAATCACCAAGCCAGCTCTGAACCGCTCTGTTAACGTCTTATACACTTCATTAGGGGGGATTTTAAGAATTGGTGGAGTTTCCCTTTACCTGAAGAGGTGATTTACTGTAATGTTCACACAGATCCTCCTCTCTTGGTTCTGGAAGTACCTGGTGGGGTTCTCCTCTCTGTGATGGTGTTTATTGAGGTAAAGGTAATAAAGCACATTATGTTTGGTCACGTCTGGAGTTTCTCTCTTTATTGTGTAGCAGCTGCGTTCGGTTCTCCGTCAGGGTTCTTCTCTGTGCTTGCATTCTCCTGGACGTGTGAAAGGCCATCAGTCACAGCTCTAGTCCGGTTCCAGTTCAGGGTTCTTTAGCCGAGTCCAGATCAGACTGATGGGTCTTGCCAAGTCTTATTGGGTGGTCAAATTTCCCAGAATTGAAGTGGCCAACCACACACACACACACACACACACACAAATGACCCTTTTACAGCACACACCCTTCACACAGTGAGGCCTGAAGGTCTGTGAACCCTCCATAAATTTTTGCATAAATAAAAGAATCCTAAAACATCTTCTGTCCTAAAAGTAAAGAACGCAATTAACCAAACAAGACAAAAATATTATACTTCATTTATTTAATGAGGAGAGCGATCTGATATCAGATCTTTGAAGGGCAGGTGGGAATGTGGAGCCAGTAACAACACCCCCCCACCCCCACACATACTTCTTTCCCTCAGCGGAAATACTGATCATTTTCCTGAATAAATAAAAAAAGTTTGAATATTTTGTATGCAGATTAATTTTAAATAGTCATGTTTTAAAGTGTTTTCTAAGTCACACTGGGGTCCGAGTTATGTCAGGTTAGCCCCGCCCATTCTGCACACAGCAGGTTAGTAATCTGGACCTCTGGACCTCTGTACACACGCACAATTTTATTAATTTATCTATAATATTTATTTCCACCTCTCTACTGACCACAGCAGTTTGAGTATATAGTATAGTGTGTTCAGTATAGAGTATTTTCAGAGCTTTTCTGGAGAGTTTTATTTTTTTGTTTTTTATTGCCTTCGCGATCAATAAAGTTTTCTGATTCTGAAACACAAACACACACGCCCAAACACGTAAGAGTCCTTTGCTCCGTTCATCTATAATTTAATTTGCACTCATTTTGTTTGGCGTCTATTTGTTAATAATACTAATGATAATAATAATAATAAAAAAAATAAAATAAAAAAAATAATAATAATAAGAGGAAGAAGAAGAACAATAAAAGTCCCTTCGCTCAGGAAACGGAAACACGCACTGCGCCAGAGCGGAAGCAGCTGGACTCGTTTGGTGTCAATGTGTTTTTGTTTGTGGTTGTTAAAAAGATTAAAAACCAGTAAAACCGGACTAAAACAGGTGAACCGGACCAGACCTGGGGGTGTGTAGTTTGAGTAGAGAACAGGAGCGGACTCAGATCAGAGGAACATTTTCATTTGTAAAGATTTAAATATTAATTAAACCTGACCAAACTCTGCGTGCGGAGATGGAGCTCAGCTTAACGGACAACACGGAGAGAAAAATAGAGAAACCCAACAAAACAGTCCTGCAGGAGGATCAGTACATACAGGTAACACACACACACACACCTACCTACCTAAACACACATACCTATACACACTCACCTATACTTACATACTAAAATACAAAACAGTCCTGCAGGAGGACCAGTACATACAGGTAACACACACATACAGATATACACACCTAAACACATACCTAAACACACATACCTATACACACTCACCTATACTTACATACTAAAATACAAAACAGTCCTGCAGGAGGACCAGTACATACAGGTAACACACACAGATATACACACACCTATACACACACACACACCTAAACACACATACCTATACCTACATACTAAAATACAAAACAGTCCTGCAGGAGGACCAGTACATACAGGTAACGTGTACACACAAACACACACATATATATAAAACACTTAAAATACTGCAGGAGGACCAGTACATATGGGTAACACACACTCACCTATAGACACACACATCTATACATACGCACTCAAAATACTGCAGGAGGATCAGTACATACAGGTAACACACACATATACACAAACACACCGATATACACACACACACACACACACCTATACACACTCATTACCCACAAACACACCTCTACATACACACACCTATACAAAATCATACCTATAGACACACACTCTAAATACTGCAGGAGGATCAATATACACAGGTAACATACACACATTCACTCTCACACAAATACATACAGTGTTGTGGAAAAAAGTATTTCCCCCCTTCCTGATTTCTTATTTTTTTGCATGTTTGTCACACCTAAATGTTTCAGATTATCAAACAAATTTAAATATTAGACAAAGATAACCCATGTAAACACAAAATGCAGTTTTTAAGTGGTGATTTTATTTATTAAGGAGAAAAACTATCCAAACCTACACGGCCCTATGTGAAAAAGTAATTGCCCCCCTTGTAAAATTATGAAGTAACTTTGGTTAATCACATTGTGTGGAAAGCTGAGTGCAATTTCACCTGCCACACCCAGGCCTGATTACTGCCAGACCTGTTGAATGAAGAGATCACTTAAAAAGTAGGCTAAAAGATCCCAAAAAAGGAGGACATCATGCCGCGATCTAGAGAAATTCAGGAACAGATGAGAAACAAAGTAACTGACATCTATCGGTCTGGAAAAGGTTACAAAGCCATTTCTAAAGCTTTGGGACTCCAGCGAACCACGGTGAGGGCCATTATTCACAAATGGAGAAAACATGGAACAGTGGTGAACCTTCCTGGGAGTGGCCGACCTACAAAAATTACTTGGGTTGTCTTTGTCTGATATTTAAATTTGTTTGATAATCTGAAACATTTAAGTGTGACAAACATGCAAAAAAATAAGAAATCAGGAAGGGGGCAAATACTTTTTCTTGGCACTGTACATACACATTCACTCTCTCTCATTCACACACACACACTGGAGAATCAATATATACAGGTAACACACACACTGCGATGTGTATTAGGGGTTGTACTGCATGGGTACAGGAACGTGGTTTTTGGGGTGGTGTTTTCTCTCGGGCGGCGCTGGCAGGTGTTTTCTGTCAGGCGGCGCTGGCAGGTGTTTTCTGTCAGGCGGCGCTGGCAGGTGTTTTCTGTCAGGCGGCGCTGGCAGGTGTTTTCT
>JBBPCZ010013912.1:0-2500 GCA_037974445.1 Brycinus macrolepidotus
GAGTAGACAGTTCAGTTTGGGGGGGCAGCATGGTGTTCAGGAGTCGGACTGCTTGGGGGAAGAAGCTGTTACACAGTCTAGCAGCCCTGATGCTGCAGAATCGTCTACCGGATGCGAGGGGTGTAATCAGTTTGTGGAGGAATGGTGAGGATCTTCCACGATGCTGGTGTCCTTACGGATGCACCGAGAGGTGTAAATGTCCTGCAGGGTTGGTAGAGAGCTGCCGATGATGCGCTCAGCGGTCTGCACAATCCTCTAAAGGGCTCTGCGGTCGGAGGCGTGGCAGTTTCCATACCAGATTGTAATATAGCTGGTCAGGACGCTCTCGATGGTGCCTCTGTAGAAGGTGATGAGAATGGGTTTGGGGAGGTCTTCGCTGAAAGTCGTCACTGAAAGTGGAGGCGCTGCTGGGCTCTTTTGGTCAGAGATCCAGTGTTGTTGGTCCAGGAGAGGTCCTTTGTAATTTGGACACCAAGGAATTTGATGCTCTTCACTCTTTCCACTGTGGAGCCGTCGATGCTGGGTGGAAGGTGGCCAGCCTGGGTAATCAGCTTCTTTGTCTTGTCAACATTAACGGACAGATTATTGTTCTTGCACCAGACAACCAGCCATCGCACCTCCTCCCTGTACGCCATGTTGTTGTCTCTGATGAGCCCCACAACTGTGGTGTCATCTGCAAATTTTATAATGTGGTTCGTGCTGGAGCTGGAGGTGCAGTCGTGAGTCAGCAGCGTGAGGAGTAGCGGGCTCAACACACATCCCTGGGGGGTGCCTGTGCTCCGTGTGATTGTGTTCGAGCTGGTACTGCCGATCTGGACTGTCTGGGGTCCAGGATCCAGTTGCAGGTGGAGGTGTTCAGTCTGAGCAGGTCCAGCTTACTGATCAGCTGCTGGGGGATGATGGTGTTGAATGCTGAGCTGAAGTCGATGAACAGCATTCTCAAGTGGGTGTTGTGGTGTTCCAGGTGTGGCAGGGCCAGGTGGAGTGCGAGTGAGATCGCTTCGTCTGTTGACCGCTTTGCACGATGATTGGAGTAAGCGCTACAGGGCGATAGTCGTTGAACTGTGAAACTGTGGTCTTCTTTGGAACAGGTCTGATGGTGGTGGCCTTGAAGCACTGTGGCACGATAGCTTGGCTGAGGGAGGTGTTGAAAATGTCCGCTAGGATGTCAGTCAGCTGGTCAGCGCAGGTTCTGAGCACACGTCTGGGTACGTTATCCGGTCCAGCAGTTTTGCGTGAGTTGACCCTGGCGAGAGTCTTTCTCAGGCTGCTGCAGATAGGGACAGCACTCGGTCGTCCAGCGGGTAGGACGCATTAGCATCAGGAGGAATAACAATGACAAACAACTCCCACGGCAAATAATAAGGTCTGCACTTCACTGCCACAAATTCCACCAGCGATGAACAGTGTTTGGAGATCATACCTTTGTTTCCACACCATTCTGTGTTGGTTTAGACACATAGGCCACCCCTGCATGCTTTTCCGGATCTTCTGGCATCTCTGTCCGCACGGATAGCATGTAGCCCCAATAGCTGAATGGCCGCGTTGGGGATGTGGTCATTCAACCAGGTTTCTGTGAAGATGAAAACGCAGCAGTCCCTCATTTCGCAATGTGCAGCTCTCTGTAGTCGGATGTGGTCAAGTTTGGTTCCAGTGAGCGAGTGTTTGCCAGTATGACAGATGGAACGGCCGGTCTGGTTGGGTTAGCCATTAGCTTAGCCCGGATGCCTCCCCACTTACAGCGCTTCTGGGCTCGCTCACACCGCTTGCGGCGTCTCTTAGCTGGGATGAGTGCTGCAGGCGACTCGGGGGTGGGCTCCCGGAACAGGCCGAGTCCGTGGAGCTCTATTGTTAGAGCGTCTTCAGTCAGGTTTCTGTTTTTAAATCTTTCACTGATTTTCAGAAGAGTGCAGCAGGTTGTCATCTGAAGGTTTATGAATAATTTGATAAAGTGCGACAAACTTTATGAACTAAGTATTTTTGGTCAGCCTTGGTCATGTTAAGGCTCCCGCAGCTTTAATAAGATCTGCTGAATGTTTTTGCACATCTTATATCTTCTGTTTTTACACACACACACACACACACACACACACACACACTCGTCAAAGCCCCCTTGACTTTGTGACTCTGTGTCAGTACATAAGCCGCATTCTCGTTTCCGTCGCTGCACACGCACACACATGTGCACATACAAGCAAGAAAAAAGGCTCAGAGAAGCAGCTGTGGCATCAAAAAGAGAGATTTTGGTGTTAAAGTGCTTGTTGCAAAATGTTGCACATTTGTGTGCCCTTTACACACACACACACACACACACACACACATATATATAGAGAAAACACACACTGCAGAAATGGAGCAGGTGTACAAATGACCTGCTGGCCTGCACGATCAGCTGTGTGTGTGTGTGTGTGTGTAAATGTTTGTCTGAAACAGGATGTGGTCCTCATCAATCTTTTTTTTTTCTCTGCGTCTTTGCTCGGCTGTATTGTAAGGTTGTAAG
>JBBPCZ010013912.1:5000-14881 GCA_037974445.1 Brycinus macrolepidotus
AAATTCACTGCCGGGACGGGCCTATAGGATGAATCAGTGATTCAAAAATTTTAACACATCAAGTTGTCTTGATATTTGGAATTAGTTTTTCGTATTTTGCTTTACAATGTCTGGCTCTGATTGCCTGTTTAATCTGTTCCAACAAGCATAACCGGACGAGGCACCTGTCGACAGGGTGCTAGTTTGTGGATGGGAACTTAGTTTGGTTGGTCGGGGAGGTTGATTTGTGGATGAAGCTGTAGTTTCAGTTTGTGAACGGGGGGGATCGGTTTGTCGATGGGGCTATAGTTTTGATTTGTTGATGGGAGAGCTGGTTTGACAATAAGCCTATAGTTTCAATTTGTGATTTGTTGACAGGGGAAGGAGATGTTGGTTTGTCAATGAAGCTACAGTTTTGATTTGTCAACCAGGAGTTGGTTTTTCAGTGGAGCTAAGACTATAGTTTTGATTTGTCAGTGGAGAATGGGGCTGGTTTGTCGAGGAAGCATAGTTTCATTTTGTTGATATGGGAGACTTCTCAGAACGATGGATGATCATGATTTTATCTGGGGAATATATCAGGAAAAAATGCGGGTGAGTGTGGGCCTTCAGGATGACTGTTCAAAAATTTTAATCCTGTTCCAACAGGCATCCCTGAGCGAGACTCCAACATTAGCAATATTAGCACCCACAGGGAATTTAATTTAAGTCGTTCTGGATAAGATGGAGGGCATTAGGACTTTGTAACATTAGGGGCTATGGTTTCAAGTTGTCAGGGGGGTTACTGATTTGTCTATGGGGCTATAGTTTCAATTTGTCAAGGGGGAAGTGTTAGTTCATCGATGGGGCTATAATTTCAGTTTCTTGATGGGGGAACAGGGGTTGGTTTGTGAATGCGGCTATAGTTTTGATTTGTTGATGAGGGGGTGGTTGGTTTGTAAATGGGCCTGTATTTTCAATTTGTGGACAGAAGTTGGTTTGTTGATGGAGTTGTACTTTCGATTTGTCAGTGGGGAAGGTGTTGGTGTGTCAGTGGGGCTATAGTTTTGTTTTTTTGATGAAGGGCGGTTGATTTGATGACCAGATGTAGCTGATGATGCCTAGAACTAATGACAACCCTGCTGTAAACATAATGTGGGTTTCCTGTTATTGGATGAACAAACATGTCTAAGTTGGTTGAATAGAAGGACCACAGTGAGGACAACTACATGCCTTGACATTTTGAGTTCTATCAACTATTGCTGACTTTGTACTTCTGTTTGACAGCAGTGATGGTCTGCTTAAGCTTTCTGGAAGAAAAGGTGGGTTCACAGTTACCAAATTTAGCAGTAAGATGCTGAGAGAATGTGCGAGAGTCTGTGAGTTACACTTTCAGCCACAGGTAAAAACAGCACCATTTGCGGTTTCTCTTTCACCTCCTCATGTCTCCAAGGCAACAGTCAGTGACCTACTCTCTTATTGTGATACTGTGGGAGGTGTGTTTTTGTGTGGGGGGTGGGGGCGGGAGTATATGGATGCAAGATCAAAGATGACCCATTAATAAATGAGTGAAGAAACATAAAGAGCACAGGAGATTCCAGACATGATCCACTTAAGTAATTATCAATTAAGTAATTAAATAATCGTGCTCTGTTGCATGGAGGAAATTACTGACCTTGATCTTGGATCAAGAGGGCAAGAGGAACAGATCTGTAGCTTTGGGAGAGGGTACATTTTTGGGGGACCTTCAGCTCACCTGGCTAGGAACAGAGACTAAAGTGATGTCTGCATTCAGATCTGTGGGATAGAGTCAGTAAACAGTACTGGTGAAAAAGGGCCAGGGCCAGGGTCAGTGACCAGGATGCTCATATATTAGTGCACTGTTTCTCAGATGACTGCAGGACATGATCAGACTGGGAGAACAGTCTGTCCACTACAACACAGAAGGATTTCATAGGAGGCTGCTAAGCAGAAATCCCTCATTGCAAAAGCTAAAGGTCATTCGAGAGATCAGTGGTGCAAAACACCCAGGTGCTGGTCTACAGTGATATGGTCAGATGATTCAGTCATATTATCCACTTGTGAGTAAATGCATGTGCGCTGTACCCCAAGAGAACAGACCTGAACACTTGACCCCTACAGTGAGTGTGTTGAGAGGTCTGAAGTTCACATCTGAACCCGACCCAAACTCAACACTCAAAACAAATCCAAAACCCCTCACTCACTTTAATATAACAGAGAATACCCATTTTTCAAACACTGTGAAAAACAGAAAGATGAATCCATTAAAAAATCTGAGTTCTCACTCTCACATGAACATGAACATTGACACATCAGTTTTTCACCTATTTAATGAATATGATTACAAATTTAAAGCACATTTTTCATTGTGTGTGTGTGTGTATGTGTTGCAGCAGAGATGTGTATCAGTTGGCTCCTGTTTGTCCCTGTTCTCCTCCTATCAGGAGCAATTCGGCCCGGTCAAACACATTCAGGTAAGTGTGGAAACTACAGTGACAGACACACACCAACAAAAATCAAAATATAACATGAATTATTCAGATTTTACTATAAATGATTTGGAAACTACTATAAATTATTCAGATTCTACTATAAATGATTCAGTAACTAGTATGAAGCTCCTGTGTAAGTTGTGTGTTTATCAGAGTGAGGAACTGAAGTGTGGACCCATATAAACACCCATAAACAGGTGTGAGGGACTGTGAAGGTCCCAGGACCTACTTTTTTTTTTTTTTTTTTAATAAAGATGAACTTTTTTGTCTCTGAACTCTCTCAGGGTTGAGTTGTGTGAATGACTTTATCACTAATATCTCATGTGAATGGCGAAACCCAGAGCAACAAGTTGGCCAGAACTGCAGCCTCCATGCGGTCAGAAACACATTCAATGGACCACGGTGAGTCACATATATGTGATGTGTGTGCAAGTGTGTGTGCGTGTGAGAGAGAGAGAGGGAGAGAAAGAGAGAAAGACAGAGAGAGGGAGTGAAAGTTTGTTTTGAACAGTGATAGAAAATAGTCTTTCTAAAAGTCTTTAAGTCTGTAATGTCCTGTTTATTAGATATTACGTAACTCAGACTCTATCAGAAACACCACTTTTTAGGAGTATACTGTCAGACATTACAGATTGGAGTCCCTCACAGTTTATCAGGTCCATCTAAACCACAGGTTAGTCACAGAGCGGATATCTTTCGAGTGGTTCGAGTGGTATCTTTCACAGCAGTTCCTGAAAGTGTGCCTGAGTATTATCGTCGAGGCAGTGATGTTGCTGCACTGCAAATCGGCAACAGTTAGCAGAACACAAGGAAATCTGATGTAAATTCCTTATTCAGAAGTTTGTAGAGCTTAAAGGTGTTTTTATGCAGTGGTCATCAACACCCTTCCTGGAGGTGGGTTGTGGTTGAACTCTGCAGCTCCAAGGCCAGAGTTGGTGACCACTGAGCCAATTTCTTTATATTTTGCTTTGAATCACCTTGTTGGTTAAAATATACTATTTTCTGTCGGTCAAACAGTCTTATCTTTGGCATATGGAGTAGATTAAATGAAAGAAATGGGAACAAATGTTTTACTGTGACAGGCTGCAAAGTGTCTAAAGATACAAGGTGTCTAGATAAAGGTGTTCCAACCACTCAACATTCAGCACCACCAGTATACTGATCACCGCCTGATCATCTGGAATCATCTGCTCCTGTTTCTTCACTGGTTCAGGCCTTAAGTTAGATGTGGTTTGCTCTGCTTGAATTATTCATAGGTAGGTCACTGTGTGGCTTAACAAACAACAAACATTCCTCTGAAACTGGTCAGGTTCAAGGACTGGACTGAAAATGAGAGTCTTTGAAAGTCCTTCAGAAAGCCTGGAGAACTGTTCCTCAAGACTATATTAAAACAAGAAAGTCTGGCTCTTTGGAAGCAAAATATAAAGAAATGAGAGGTGGCTCAAGACTTTTGAACAATAAAAGTCAGCCTCCACTATTTTGGCAAGGCAATAGATGTTGGAACATTGCTGTGAGGATTTAATTGCAGCCACAAGAGCATTATAGAGATAAGGTACTGACATCATATTTGCCACTCCAGCTTATCCCAAAGGTACTGGATGGAGCTCTATCACTCCAGAGACTCCACAGGTCAGTGCTGGGGGTCTTTTTACCTCTGGCATTGATCGTGTTGACCATAGACTTATGAATGGCTGCTACAATTCTATTGGTTGGTGCTTTTCTATGGAGATCAGAGCTGTGTGTGAACACCTGCATCAGCAAAAGGGGCACCTTAAAGCAGCCGAACTCATTCAGTTCAAAAGACTGGATACAGTTGGACATGTAGTGTATGTGTGTTTGTGTGTGAGTATCTGAGTTGTTTGTATTGTTTTTTTCCAGAGTGATGGAGCGTATTTACGTCATTTCTTGTCACTCTATCGTGTGTGTGTGTGTGTGTGTGTGTTTTAGAGAGAAAAGCTGTGTCCTGGAGCTGATACACACTCATTCTAATGCTACAAGAGGCTGCTGGTTTGCATTTGATTCTCTGGTGAGCAGAAAACGTGTATTAAAGTTTTAAAACATACAAAACTGACACAAAAGGCAGGTCAAACATTGGGCTTGCACCCCTCACATGACTTTTTTGGGGTTTCTCTATATCAGAAAACAAGACGCAGCCCCTCTCATAAGCCCAAGCTGTGTTTGATCAGGAGGAGCAAAGTTCAGTTTAAGACCTTTAAACACTCTGTTATTGTATTTATTAACCTTTTCCACAGCTTCAAACCCTCAAAGCCCCATATAAACTCCATTATCACTCACACACTTTTAATACTTAATAATTGATCAATAATATTTATAAATAATGAAAAAAATAATCAATACAATAATTCAATGGTTTAAAATAATGCTTTTAATAAATACAATAATATAGTAATACTGTATTATGGTGTGTGTAATGTGTAGCAGCCTACTCTTTAAAAGAACAGTTTAGCAAAAAATGTACACAGTCCCCCACTGGCCCCAGATGTGTCTATCAGTCAAGACGTGTTTGGGTCCAAATTTTGCTTCTTTGGAGCCTAACATTGCTAACACTAGAAGTCATTAGTCACCCAAATCTTTTCTGTAAAACCATCACCAAAACTTCTCTGGACCCTCAAAGCTCATCCAGATCTTCATTAAGGTGAAACAAACTTATGGATGTGGTTTAGGACACAGTATGACTTACTGTGTCCTAAACCACATCCATGAGCCTGATTTGTCCAGATGAGGGTCCAGAGAGGTTTTGGTAATGTGTTTACAGAAAGGATTATAGTTCAGAACTGGAGCTAGCCTTGTAGCTCCAGTTCTGAACAATAGAAGCACAGCACTAACTGACCACATCTGGGTTCAACAGTACATTGTAAAAATTAGATTTTTTGCTGAACTGTTCCTTTAATATTAACATCAATACGCTTGAAATGAAAGGTGCCAGAGAGTATTTTTGTGTTGCCACTAAAGAACCATTTTTGATTCCCTAAAGAACACTCACATGTCTCATTCACAAAAATGTTCTTTAGGGAGCTGAAATGGAAAAGACAATTCTGATTCTGATTCTGGTTCTTTCTCTCTCCCAGGACTTCAGCTTTGCAGAGAGGGTCTCGCTGAAGGTAATCTGTAATGGCACCCGGGTCGACCATCTGAAGTATCAGCCTGGCCGTCACAGTGCGCATTCTCTCTGATTTTCTATTAATCTGTTGATTTATTTGAGCTTAGTTTAACTTTGTTCTCTCACAGCATCCTGTTATTGTAGAATGTCCACAGTTTAGACAGTTTTATCTAAACATCTATTGGTTAAAACACCTACATTTTACCTCCACTCTCTGGGCACTTTATTAGAAACACAGACGTCCTTCCACTCTCTGGCCACTTTATTAGAAACACAGACGTCCTTCCACTCACTGGCCACTTTCTTAGAAACACCTACCTTGTGTTTTTTCTCACTGGCTACTTTATTAGAAACACCTACATTGTGCTTCCACTTACAGGCCACTTTATTAGAAACACCTGCCTTGTGCTTCCACTCATTGGCCACTTCACTGGAAACACCCACCTTGTGCTTCCACATACTTACCACTTTATTGGAAACACTTACCTTGTGCTTTCCCTCACTGGCCACTTTATTGAACTATGAACTCCTACTTTATAACTTCACTGTACAGATCGGTTTTAGCCGATCTGTCATCGTACAGTCTCCACCCACCCAGTTTATCACTGGTCAGTTTCTGGAACACTATGATTCTGGAGCAGATATGATTTGAGTGGGGGGCATTCTAAGCACAGCATGGTTGTGTGTGAGCCTCCATGGCTGGTGTTTCTGATAAAATGGCCAGTGAGTGTTAGTCGACCTAATACACTGGACACGTATAGAAAGGCTGATATTTATTTTGAGGTGGAATTTGCAGTAAGAATGTTGATTGATGCTGCCATGTTCTGGTTTGATTGACAGTTAAACTGCGCCCACTGGACAGACCCAGTTTTTACGGGGGAAACATAAGCTGGAGCAGAAACCCTAAACCTGTCCTGAACTGCGAATATCAGCTTAAGTTCAAACCCTTAACACACAGCTGGGAGGTCAGTGTGTGTGTGTGTGAGTTTGTGCGTGAGTACTGTGTCTGTTTATTAGGACTGTCAAAATAATTTTAAATAATAATAATAAAAAAAATGATTAATCACATTATTATGTGTAGTTAATTGTGAATAATTGCATTTGTCTAATTTAGCCGAAATTGAGCCTAAAAAAAGATTTTGTTCATTTATGTCATTTACATTTAGATTGGTGTAGTTTGTTAAAGCATGAAAGGACAAAATTTTTGGAATTTATTTCTGTCAATAATTTTAAAAACTTTCATTGTGCAAATGATAATACACATCATAATGAGTAAAGCTGGATGCACAGCTTCTTTCAGGGGCCAATAAACAGACAAAATAAGATAAAAAGAAATGAATAAACCTCCTAATATGTGTTCCCTTGACTGATATCACACAGCATAAATATATGATGTATAATGTACACACATATATATATATATACACACACACACACACACACACACACACATATATATTTATGGTTGGGAGAGGCACAGTCACATTCATTTTTACCCAGTATTATACCTACTTCTACACCATCAGTCAAGGTTTTGGCATTTGAGTCTTTATTAGGCAGAATATGTAATATTTTTATTTTTTATTAATTTTATGCAGTGACCTATAAAATGTCACTGCATCACCCAACAATCAGTTAATAGGATGTCAGACATCACTGTTATATATTCTTTCATCTTATAAAGGAAAATTGTTTACCACCTTTTCATTTATAGTTGCTCACTCAACAACTTACCATTGTTTAATAAGAATACACATCTGACTGGTGGCTGGTAGTGTATATATATAAAGATAATAAAGATGTGTATAAAATCTTAAAATAAATCAAAATAAAGTATTTAAAACAATCCAACCTTTAATTTGAGTATGTTTATTCAGTGGGGAAATAATCCTGCATTAAGAAATATATTTTTACATGAAATCATGTGTGCCACAATTATTGACACCCCTGCTGTTAATACTTTGTACAACACCCTTTTGCCAAAAAGACAGCACTTTATCTTCTGCTATAACATTTCACAAGGTTGGTGAATACAGTGAGAGGGATCTTTGACCATTCTTCTTTGCACAATCTCTCTAGATCGTCCAGAGTCCTGGGTTCTCTCTTATGCCCTCTCCTCTTCAGCTCACCCCACAGGTTTTCTATGGGATTTAGGTCTGGGGACTGAGATGACAATGGAAGAAGGTTGAAATGGTGAACCATTTCTGTGTTGATTTGGCCTTCTGTTTTGGATCATTATCCTGCTGAAAGACCCAATGACGACACATTTTCAGTTTTCTGGCAGAGGCCACAATATTTTTATTTAAAATGTCCCAGTATTTTAAAGAGTTCATGATGCCATGCACTCTAACAAGGTTCCCAGAGCCACTGGAAGAGAAACAGGCCCACAGCATCACAGATCCTCCACCATACTTAACAGTGGGCATGAGGAGCTTTTCCGCATATTCATCCTTTGTCTCAATCTTAGTCTCATCTGACCAAAGCACATGGTTCCAGTTAAAGTCCCAGTAACATTTAACTCCACACGTTTATGTTTGTGACTGTAGGACAGAAAAGGCTTTTTTCCTGGCATGCCTCCCAAACAACCTGTTGGCATGTACAAAGCATCTAATGGTTGTTAGGAAACTTGGTGACCCCAGGATGCCACTCTTTGCTGCAGTTCTCTAACAGTGAGCTTTGGAGAACTTTTTACCTCCCTTACCATCTTGCTCACTGTGCATGGTGGCAAGATAAACTTGGGTCCAGAGCAACTTTTTAAATTGTTGCTCTGACTGTGGATATGTGCACGTTTGAGCAAGTAGCTATTTTCTTGTAGCCATTTCCTGACTTATGAGGATAAACACACATCTGCCTTACTTGAATGGCATGTTCTCTCGTCTTTCCCATTTTGGTAAGTGGCTAAGAGAAATGTGCCTCTGTGTCACGTCATATTTATACCCCAGAAACACAAGAAGTCATGGATTACTAATTAATATTTCCTAGACACGCTGATCAACTTAAAAAAGTATAAATGACAAAAGTTCTTCAGTTACAATTATTTTTACAGGAAATGTTAGGGGTGCCAATAATTGTGGTACTGGTGATTTTGTTAAAAATAATTATTTCTTAATGATGGATTAAATAATATATTTACTTAAGTTAAAGGTTAGATTTTTTCTATTTTTTTCACTGTGAGAATATGCTAGTGCAATAAAAAAAATAATTTATTTTAATACTTTTTACACATCTTTATCAGGGGTGCCAATAATTGTGGAGGGTGCAGTATATATATATATATGCACACACACACTCAGTGGTTCCTCATCTGATTGTAGCCTCTCAATTTCGTTCATAATGCTCCTGGATTCTTGTTACTGTGGAGGATTGCAAGTAGACCTGGATAACTTTTGCTGTTGCTTTTGTTTGTTTGGTGCTCATTGATTTATCCACAGTCTCCTGCCAGCACTGCCCAGCACAGTCTGCCGAAGGTGTCCAGTGTTTATGTTACTTGTATCACTGGTATTGTCTGTGTCAGGGGCATGTTTTGCTTGTAGACAATATTTCAGACAGTGAGTCTATCAGGAGAACTGTCAATGGAACTTTCCACATAAGCTGCATTTTAGCGAGATATTATTTCATAGCTATTGTAGATGTGTTTCTTTATGGTACTGGATCTTCTGCACATTTCCTGTATTTTCACCATGTGGAATGACTGGTATTGTGTGTCTCTGTGTGTAGGACACTAAACCAGTGCACGTGGGCCAAAGTTTTGTTGTACTGGGACCTGACTCACTCACTGTGGGTGTTCAGTATGAGGCCCAGGTCAGGGTTAAGCCTGTAGAACCCAGGAATCCGGGTGAGTATTTCGGCCAGTGGAGCGACTGGAGCCCCTCTGTTAGATGGACATTTGACACTGGGAAGAATAAAAGCTTAATAAAGCACACGGAGGACACTGTTACACTCATGCCAGGTACATCCATCATCTCTCTCTCGCTCTGTATATACAGTATTATACAAAAGTCATTAGGCATTCTTCATTTCTTCATATTTTGCTTCAAATGATCCAGACTTTCTTATATTTTAATGTAGTCTTGAGGAACAGTTCTGCAGGCTTCCAGAAGGACTTTCAAATACTCTCATTTTCAGTCCAAATATGTATATGTTTATGTTTGTGTGTGTGTGTGTGTGTGTGTGTGTGTGTGTGTGCGTGCGTGCGTGCGTGCGCGTGCGTGCGTGTGTGTGTGTGTGTGTGTGTGTGTGTGTGTGTGTGTGTGTGTATTGTGTGTTTTTGGTGTGTTTGGAACAGGACT
>JBBPCZ010013922.1:0-14880 GCA_037974445.1 Brycinus macrolepidotus
AGCTGCTGATGGAGTTTCACAAATCCAAACAACGGCTGGAGGAACCGAGGAGGAATCTGGAACCGAACCTGTGTTCTGCTTACCAGCTCACAAAATATCAACTGGTTTTTAACAAACAAAACAAATACTTGATACATTTTTACTGCTTTCTTGTTTGTTTGCATTTATTCGAATGTTAACTTGGGTAGCAGAAAGACACTTTATCACACGCTGAGAAAAATGGCTTTAAACAGTTTGGCTTTAAACAATAGGTGTCTATGACTTTTGCACAGCACTGTAAATTTGAAAAAAAGTAGCCAAAAAACATCAAGCATATTTTATTTTGTTACTAATTGAGTGATGCATAGAAGAATATGTCATTTATGCATTTTTTAATAAGTGTATTCTCTTGTAGGTGGACTTCCCTCCTTACGTTCCTCCAATTTATAATCAACAGAAAATCGCAGAGTAAGTCTTAAATGGACATCATCCATGTTCAAATAGGGATGTAACTGCGATTATGATTTATGTTTCTATGTAATTTTTTTTTCCAAACAGTTCAGAGAAGGAAGCCTTAGACAGCTACAGGTAAAAATTACATTTTAATACACAAACTTTTTGATGTATGTGTATATGTATATTCATTTATGATATTGTCTAGTTCTTTTGTCAGTACACACCAAAAGAAATAGACTGAACCATAAATTAATGTACGACTTTTTAGGAACCCTGCAGGGCGAACAGGAATAAAGGGAAGAGGAGTTCTAAAAAACCTTGGCCCAAATCATGTTCTAGACACGGTTATCACAAGGTAAAATATTCAGGAGCATTCTAATCCAATATCACACATAGCATGAGTATTATATCTTTATAACATTATTAAATATAGTCTGAAATATCTCAAACCTAATATATCATTAGATTGTTATTTATAGTCAGTTCTGTGGACTAGCATTACCTGAAACATTGCTGAGATGATGAGATTACGCCCACAACATGTTAAAATGTTTTTTCTTCTTTAGATCTGAAGGCTCTGTTTTGGAGTTTCTGGCTGTGTGGGAAGAGAAAGCACAATGCTGGATGTTCCCTGGGGTGAGAATTAATGATTTATTATTTTAGGAACTGTTTACTTTTATAGTCTTTTAATGCCATATTTACTGCACATTAAATTGTGTTTGTTCCAGTGCTTATGATAACCTAAAATTAAAATTAAGGAATTATTTAATTCTTTCATCTTTAACATTAATTACAGGGGATGTGACAAAAATAAAAATTGGGACTTTTGTATTCTGATCATACTTATAGGGTTCTCTAAACAAGCCTGAGTCTTAGCAAAAGGCTGTACTTCTGTATGGCTAGGCAGTGCTTTTTGGGATCAGTTGATACTCAGTCTGGCCAAAACTATGTGGACACTTGCCACCTCACCTATATGATCTTGATGAACATCTAATTCTAAAACCAGTGTCTCTGGGGGAACTTGTGCTCATGCAGTCTACTGAGCATTTGTGAGGTCAGACTGTGTTAGACTAGAAAGCCTGGCTCACAAGTGATACTTCAGTTTATCCCAAAGGGTTGAATCCAGGGTCTGGACTGTGTGCAGACCACTGGACTTCCTTCACACTAAACTTCTCAAAGGAGTTTGGACCTTTCTTTGTACATACACTATATGGACAAATGTACTGGGATGCCTGGCCATTACACCGGTGACATTGCATTCAAATACATAGACTTTAATATGGAGTTTTTCCCCCTTTGCAGCTATAAAAGCTTCCACTCTTCTTGGAAGGCTTTCCACAAGATTTTGGAGTTTCTGTAGGAGTTTGTGCCCATTCATTCTGTAGAGCATTTATGAGGTCAGGCACTGATGTTGGACGAGAGGGCCTGGCTTGCAAACTGCTGCCACAAAGTAGAAGTACATTAAAGTATATCGTAATAGAAATATATCATTGTCTAAAATGCTCCAGAGTCTAGTTCCGGCATGCATTACACCACTGCAGCCACACTGATTTCAAGAAGCTTTTAATTGACTATAACTTTAAGCGGTGCTTCTGTGTGCAACAGATTTCCCCTGAAAACGAAAGTTGTCTACTCTATTCCCTCTCTCCTGCAGGGTCCTGCCCAGCCTGGGAAGCCTTTATCTGAGAGGCTGGAGGCAGTGCTAGGGAAGAAGATTTACAAGATACTTAAATCCAAAGTAGAATCGGGGGCTGCTGTCAAAGAGGTAAATGTTAGAGTACACCCATCATTAAGCTCAGATCAGTGTTACACATTATTTTAAATGAAATACAATATACAAACTGATATTAGTTTGAGATAAGTTTGTGTCAGATATACCACCTGAACAAGCCTAATATGTAAAAACTGAAAAAGCCACTCAGGCAGCCATTCACAGACATGTTATGGAGACATGGAGGTTGCTTATCACAGTTATACTGAAATGCATCAGTTGTGGTTTATTTGATATTATGAATCTGGCAAGAGAAATTTGGGCATTCTGTTCTCTTGCAGGTCTATAAGGGCTATGTAGATGATAGCAGGAACACTGATAATGCCTGGGTGGAAACCACTGTAATAACAGTTCACCTCGACTGGCGGAGTCTGCAGAAGGGAGGCGGTGGTGAGGTAGGAAGCTTTTTCTCCCATTGTGTATTCCCTTTTGCTATACTGTCTCATGTCTCTTTTTTATAGAATGAAACACTGAGATTTTAAAGTGCAAGTCAAGATCTGAACACAGTTTTCTGTCATAGAAATCTGAATCTGAAAAATGTGTCTTAAGATGCCATCATTTAACAGTCTGACTTTCCGATGCTGCAGAAGCCTCTGATGGAAACAGCAGCATGACCATTCTCTAGCCATGTAGGAAATACTATATTTCATCATCATATCCTTACTGACAGAAATAAAAAAAACTTTGTATCTCCAAAATAGTAACTTTTCAGGGGAAAGGAAAAATGGTCCTAACTTATAATAGGAGCTTGTGTAAAAAAATCCAAGTAATTTTGGATCGTTTCTAATAGTCCATCATGAGATTTTCACAAAATGTAAAGGGCAGCTGGGATTTTCAAATTACATAAAAATATTCTTAAACAGTCCAGTTGTAACAATTGTGTGGTTTTGTGTACAAAACACACACACACACATATATATATAATCACAAATGAAAGAATGAGTTTACCATGTATGATGTAAGCTCCAGGCTGATTATTCAGGTTTTAGATATATTATTTGGCAACTACTACAAATTACTTTGTTATTACAGTGAAACTAATGTATAAGTTAAGTGTTCATAAATAAATAAATAAATAAATAAATAAATAAGGTTTTCTACAAAGATTTGAGGCAAAGCAAACATGAGATATGACCTGTATGATAGGTGCCAGAACCAGCTCAATCAAACCTAGCTCTCTCCTCAGATGGACCGCTTATCTGAGACACTCCAGTGGAAGGTGGTGAGCAGCACTACAGCCACGTGCCCATACCAGCGAAAGGCTCTCCGTCATATTGCTCAGTTACACCAGGCCAAGTTCTGAGTCTCAGGAAACCACGCACACAAATATTTCACATTCCACACGTGATACCTCAGCTCATCAGCCAGACAGAACTGAGCCACATTCACAGCTCAGCACACATTCACAGCAGCTAAGGAACTGTTTATCATAATCATAAATTAGCTGCTCATTTTTATTTATTTTTTTTTGCTAAATAACCAAGAAATGTAGCATAGAATTGATAAAGATGTTATTTGGAAGGGATGCAAAAAGAATATGTAAGCCATACAGTAGATGTAGTAATTTTACAGTGCATGATGCACTACAATGTATATATTGTTGTATTTTGTTAGGAATCTGGAAGAGGACATGCAGGCTCACTGTGAACATGTGAAAGTAATTAGCATGTGAAGTGAATACAATGTTTTTAGACACGGGTTCCTTGTAGTTTATTTTAGTTTGAGTATAGCCTTATTGGTACCTCATACTCTATTATGAAAGAATCCTTTACTCCTAATGCCCAGTGCCTGTAAGTTACGTAAGAATGTTTTCACTGTTGTATAATGGGAGTTTCACAGCTACATCCAGCATTGGAAAATGCACAGAAATATTGAGATTAAACCCAAATAAAAGAATTCTGCTCAGATCAGAGGTATGGTTAATAGTTGCCAAGTCTTTTTTCCACGGCCTCATAAGCAGTTTCCTCTTGGATCAATAAAGTTTTCTGATTCTGAATCCGATTCTGATTCTCAGGTTTCTTTACGTGCATTGGTGCAAAAGCAAAGAAATGATGAATTCCTGCCAAAGTTAATGCTGGCTATTGTAGAAGGGTGTCAGAGCACAGTACATCGCGGCTTACTGTGTATGGGGCTGCATGGCTGCAGACTGGTCGGAGTGCCCATGCTGACCAACGTCCACCATGGGAAGCACCAGCAATGGGCATGTGAACATCGAACCTGAACCATGAAGCAATGAAAGAAGGTGGTCTGGTCACATATTCTTTTACATTATGTGAACTGGGTGTGTGTGCCGCTTACCTGTGAAAGATGTGGCTTCAGGATGCCCTATGGAAAGAAGGCAAGCTGGCAGAGGCAGTGTGATGCTCTGGATAATGTTCTGCTGGGAACCTTGTGTCCTGCATTTATTGTTACTTTGACACATGCCACCTAAACATTTTTGCAGACCTTCATGGTAATGGTACTGCCCAATCACAGTGGTCTCTTTCAGCATGATATGGTACCCTGCCATACTGCAAGAAAAATTCAGGAATAGTTTGAGGAACATGACTATATATAACTATATAAGCCAGTATAGTTATTGGTCCAGTATATTATTATAGTTATACGGTCCAGTATAGTATAGTCTTACTTATTTTAAGACTGTATTATAACAGGTATGACCATATAGTTAGGCAAATAGAACTGTTGGTCTCAATGCTAGTCCTGTAGTCCACCTACACTACACAAGTACATCTTTTCTAATTCTAACGCACCTTATCAAGCTTTAGAAGGAGTTGATTAGTGAAGGAAAAACACCCCAGAGTTGGAAACCCTAATGTAGTCTTACTGTAAGTGCTTACACTGCCCTCCAGTGTCAATAACCAAAACAGCATGTTGTAAACAGCTTCACATTAAATTAGATTTAGAATAATTTTGATTAAAAAATGAGATACCTGTATCAGTATTGATGCCCCGCCCACTGTAGTGGGAGCCACACCCACCACCTTGCATGCAAACACAAAAACAGAGGTGAAAATGCATAACACACTTGAGCTGCAATGGTTAGAACCCACTGGGCGTTTTTCTATAGTTTCTCACAAACTGTGCTGACATTGGGCAGCAAATGCTCCATCACGGATCTCTGGATGGAATACAGCGTGGAGGTATTAGTATTCCGCAGGCTTATTTAAGCCCGGATAAATAAAGCCTCAGCTTGTCGGGCAGGTGGCAGGTGGCAGGTGGCAAACACCAAAAAAAAACACTATAAAGGTAAAAATTCATAATGCACTTAAAAGACGTGCAATGGTTCGAACCCACAGGATGTTCTTCTATAGTTTCTCGCAAACTGTCTTGACAATGTGCACTCATTAAATCTATTTTTAAACGTTTTTATTGGTCTATCCACTAGGCATGTTCTCTACAAGCCGATTCATTCACAAAGATTAGCACGGCAAATGCCCCATCACGGATGTCTGGTTGGAATACAGGATGGAGGTATTAGTATTTTATTTTAGCCTGGATAAATAAAGCCTCGGCAGGTGGCAGGTGGCAGGTGTAATAAATAGATACATAATAACAAGTAAATAAATAAATAAATACATAGAATCACAACACGGACGTGACGTCGAGCCTCACGAGACTCGGATTAGACCACTGGATTACAGTGAAACAGGAGAGAGAAGAGAGAGAGGAGAAAGCAGACGGTAGGAACGCACTTTAGTGTTTAGTCTAATTGTTTAGAGCGTGAATTTTATCGTAGGTTCGGTATGGTGCCCTCGTTTTGTCGTTTTGTGCATTGTGCATTGTGCATTTTTTGTGTAAAAGCCCCGTTTTAGACGAGAAAGGCAGTGCATACAGGGACCGACGGTGTGTTTTCATGGTGTTACTGATGTAGCACCAGACAACCGGCCTGTGTTACACCTTTCTGCTTCTAAAATAAGACCTCGAACATTTACTATCAGGAATATAATAATGTATATCTACTGTGGCAGGTGTAAACTGTTGGGCTAAATGATAGGCTGTTATTATACCGCATAATCCTGCTTCAGTCAGGATCTGTGTCCTTGCTGGAAGCAATGACTAGAAATTAATTTTGTTTTTGACTTTAAATGTACTCTCGTTGCTCATTTTTATCCCTCCAATAAAACCTTACCTCCACTACATGGACAAAAGTATTGGGACGCCTGATTATTACACCAACAGGGGCTTTAATGACATTGCATTCGGATACATAGATTTTAATATGGAGTTTCTGGGGACCTTTGCAGCTGTAACAGCTTACACTCTTCTCGGAAGGTTTTCCACAAGATTTTGGAGTTTCTGTGGGAATTTGTGCCCATTCATTCTGTAGAGCATTTATGAGGTCAGGCACTGATGTTGGACAAGAAGGCCTGGATCGTAATCTCAGTTCCAGTTCATCCCAAAGGTGTTGGATGGGGTTGAGGTCAGGCTCAGTGCGGGCCAGTCAAGTTCTTCCTCACCAAACTCATCCAACTACGACTTAATCGACACTGCTTTGTGCACTGGGGCACAGTCATGCTGGAATAGAAAAGGGCCTTGCCCAAACTGTGTCCACAAAGTTGGAAGCTTGGCGTTGGTATGCTGTCCAAATACTTTTGTCCATGTAGTGTAGATTGTGCTAGAATAGCAGGTCGCCTCCTCTGCTGCAGTCATGGCAGGACTAGAGCTGTGGGGGAGGGAGAGAGAGTGGGTTAGAGCCAGTGGCTAGCAGATAAAAGCTGAAATGTGGAGAAATCTAGTTTATAACTTTATAACTCTGTTGGGACAGTCTAATAACTGAAGTACCCTAGTCTAGTAGTTGTAATTTATATTATCAGCAGTTTCTTATAAAAGCTAAAGCTCCTGGGCTAAATCATGGCATGTCACTGAATAGTATTTAAGATATTTAGAGTGTCCAGTATCCAAAGATGAAACAGGTACATTATAATTTAATAGACCATGTATTGAACACCTAGGATAAGCTGCCAGGCATGTTATTCTCTAGTCTAATCAAGTTTACAAAGCCTTTTAGTGCTTAAAGTCAGTTTTATGATCATCCATATATCAGTATTATGTCATTTAATATTGTCATTACATGTAGTATAATTAAATGTTGTCATCTTGTCAGTGGTTACTCAAAAAGATCACTCAAAGCAAATGGATTATGGTCTGAAGCTTAGTACAAAGTCAAGGAGGACCCAGCGTGTGGTTTCCGACTGAAACTTCATAACTAAATGCCATATGTTTGAAGCTGTTTGGGTGAAGGTGTTGTTTTTTTTAGGGATGTAAGCCAAGTTGACTTGACAGTTTGACTATTAGTGTAGGTCAGGGAAAAAACATTTTTCATTTTTGGACTCTATCTGCTATATTGTCCCAAACTTCACCTTTTGATTTCTGGATTTGTTGTATATTTATGTCAAATGCAAGGATCTCTCATCCACCAACCTCTACTGGTTTTTAGCCTTTTGAGTCAGCCGTTTGAAGTACAGACCTCAATGATGGATCTGGATGTGGGCTGAATGGTGTGGTAAGCACTGTAATTGTATGGACTCCATCTGGCTGAGTGAGTTAGTAATGGCGGCCTTGTGAAAAGTGCCCAGTGCTGACAGTAGAGAGATGCTGCCTGTTTGTCTGCTGTCCATCTCTAGTTTGCTGAGACTAGAGAAGGGTACAATTACAAACCATTCCCAATGAACACAGTAGGCCTTCGTCTGTGTGTGTGTGTGCGCGCTTATGTGTAGTGATATGGAAAGATCTGTCTAAATCTCAATCCATGCTCCATTACCCTGTTAATAATGGTCCAGTTAAATAGTCCAGTTGTGGCATTTGTGTGGTTTTGACTATATAGACATGCATGTAGTGTACATATGTGTCTGTGTGTCTGTGTCTGTGTGTGTCTGTGTGTGTGTGCGCGCGTACACATATAGTTAGTTAGTTCGTTAGTTGGTTAGTTTTTTTTTTCTTTCCTGTGACCATTTTCCAAGCTGGCTGTCTTTGTTATTGTGCCTTTAAGACTGATCTATGATCTCTGTTTTGATATGCTGCTCTGTTTTGTGCCTCATTTAAAAAGCAGTCCGACCTGAAACACTCCTTATAACTTCAGCGCGATCCGACAGGTCTAACTGCTATAGGCTGAATAGGTGAATATATGTAAATTCATTGTTTTTTCTTACATGTCCCAAACACTGAAATCAAGGCTATTTTTGCAGCTTAACTTATAAACATGGATTGTATGAACTGGGGGTTGGGTGAAGATTACCTTTTGGTTTTCCATTACATGGACACTTTAAGTTAAGTGCAGTATTTGCATTGGTAAATTGCTCAGATATATACCCACAAGATTTCTAGTTTAAATGTACATTTATGCTCTACATATACTAATATAGCAGGTACTTTTCTCAGTGTAGTTGTTAGAAGGACCAGTTAGCATTATTAAAGAGTTATTGGAACAGTACTACAGCAACGAGAAGTTCCTTTAGTATATAAATGCTCCCTGTTTTGGGTTAGGGTTTAGAGGAAAGACATAAATTTTAGAATTTGGTTAGTTCATGTTTATGGCTCCAGAAGGCATCTCTTTACCTGACAGCAAAAGGTTTCCCCTACATGGACCAACCAATGTAAAGTGTCCTCTTACAAGTAGACAAATGTGGACTGCAATGCTTAAAATAACAGTAGCTATTCTGATATGCTTCCTTGTTGAAAGAAAATCACGAGAAACCTTGTTTAACTCTATGCTACCATGATGAGAACAGTATTATTGTTATTATTAGGAGTAGCAGTACTGGATTAAGGGTTTGGCTGTGAATTCAGCTCCTCTAACTGTCAGAGAGGAAATCTGGAAATGGGTTAGATGTGCAGCGCAGGAGCAGTGGCTCTAGAAACTCGTCGCTTCTGCCCACCTCTGAATCTGCATCTGATCGTTATGTAATGGCTGTTTCATCCACTCCACTGAGTCATTTGTAAATAGGACACATAGCATGCCGCATGCACGCTGCCCTGATGTTGAGGAGCCTCTCAAATCCGAGAGAGCAGGACATTCAGCCTGCACGGCACGTCGCATGATATGTACCTAATGCTACGGATAAACAGTATTACAGGCTGTGTCATTATTCACAACTGCCTGACTTCCACACAGTAGCTGGGGTTTCCAGTTAGTCTTTTGTAAATAAACACGATAATGGATAACCTTGCTGTGACGTAGCACTGGCAGTACTTATCAATATTGGCAGTATTTGTTTTTTTTTCCCTCATCTTCTTTCTGGTCTCAGTGAAACATGGCTATCAGTAGATTTTGCACCAGAAGTGACATCACAAGGGGGGTGTTGAGGGGCTGACACAGTGTTGGTTCAGGAGAGAGAGCTTCATTTACATAATTTACCTACACTGGCAACAGAGATCATTCCACTAATCTGGCCTGTGGAGAAATCATCCCCCGCCTCCCTCTCTCTCTCTTTCTCTCTCTCTCTCATATCCACTGAACACTGGCCAGGGTACTTAGAGCTCATGTAATTTCTTGATATTGATGGGATGCACTAAAACAGTAATTTATCTTTCTGGTTGTTAATTGTGCATCCCCCTGCATTTATTTATGTGGGGCTATAATTTGTAATAGAGAAACTGTTTTTAGGATTAGAGAAAAAGAACCTTTACGTTTAGGCCTGATGGCACAATGTGAAGCAAGCTGGCCTGGGTGTGGGTGTGTGTGTGTATGTGGATGTGGATGTGTTTGTGCTTTAAAAGTATTAAAGTACCCATATTGAGTGCTCATGCAGGAATAATGTTATAGGGTTATATAGAGTGTATATAGGGTTATACACTCAGTGCTGCATGCGTTTGTGCTGTGTATTGCGTGTCAAGCGGCTCCTAATGTGCATTTAAGCGGAAGAAACCAAACAAAAGGCAAACAGTGGACTGAAGGGATGGTGTGTGCTTTCCTGTCTCTCTCTCTGTCTCTCTCTCTCTCGTTCCTCCCCTTCCCCCTCCTTTCCTCACTCCCCATGGGCCGCTAGCATCTCTTTTTCCTGCTGAGTGACATTTCAGTAATGATGCTGTCTCTCTTCTCTCCTCTGCTCTCTGAAGGGTCAGGGTGGAGTAGGGCTTCAGAGGGAGTGCACTCCGTTAGACAAATTCACTCCTGTTACCGCACTGCTCACTCTGGACTAGGAGTGAATTGTTACTTAAACACTTGTCTCGAACCTGAGCTGACCATCACTGCAATAGTTATTTAATGCTTTAGGGTAAAAGATGAGTGTCTTGATGCAGCATAAGGCAGCAGCACCTCTATTAAAGTGCTGTGTTTTACACATTCTTGTCATTGACAACCAACTAAAACAAATCACAGTTGTGGGAACAGAATGCACGCGGATTCTTTCCTGCCGTACAGCTTTCTTTGAAAATGCGAATATTTATTACTGACTATTTTAAGTTGTCTTAGCTTTTTGTTTTTTGATCGTTAGCATCAGTGTGTCTTCTAGTCTTCCATTATGTGCAGACATGTGTCTGTATGCTGTGTGTTTATTTTAGTGCCATTTTACAATTGTTCATTCTCTCATAATCAGATTCCTGAAAGGTGTGTGTTTTCTGTCTTGTTTAATATCCTCTTTGTCTAATCAGCAGCATTATCGACCATAAGCTTTCAGCAGACTCTTGAAATTTGTGACAGAAGCATGTTTGAGAATTGGGTTAAGCCTAGAAACTCATTAGGGTTGATGAGGGTATTAGGCCTTATATTTGGGTGGGGGCTTGGGCTTTGTCCCCCTCTCTCCATATGCCAGCTGAGCTGGGCTGAATCTGCTGTGAGGCACCAGCAGGCACTGTTCAACATCAGGAACTGTTTGCAAATTAAAGTCAAGGAATCGTTTTGTTAATATATTAAGGAAACATGTGTGGCCCTTTCTTTGTGGGTAATTGTTTGCTATGTTTGCGTGGAATTTGTGTATAAGAAAGGTGTGTGTGCTTTGTATGCATGTTTACATCTCTGTTTTGATATATTTGTACCACTGAAGATTTACAGTTCTTCACCCATTCACAGAATATGAGAGCCAACAGAATGAAAGTGGTATTTATTACATCAAATCCCTTTAATACATAATACATGTGGGGCATAAAATTACATATAGATACTTACATATATATACACGTACTAGGAGTGTGACGAGATCTCGCAATATTAAAATGTGACGATATTTCTCGTCACACGAAAAGCAGTCTCACGAAGCATCCAGCATCCAGCATCCAGCATCCAGCAGCAGTCAACATGACATCTAAACAGGGACACTTATAGAACCACCACAGAACCAAATCCTTTGCTTTCTCCACTTCCCAAAGCATACCTGTTCATCCCTGCAATCTTTGTCCCGAGTGAGCGTGTGTTTTTAACTGCAGGAAACAAAGTAATCACCCAGAGGTCTCAGCTGCTCCCAGAAAACGTAGATATGCTTTTTCTTTTCTCAGAAATATGACCATATCTCATGCTAGGCTGTATAGTTGTAACCACCTCAGGTTCCTGAGTGCTGTATCATGCTTTAAGAAAAATCTAGTCACTCTGTATTTTGAGCACTGACAGTGTACTACTTTGATTTATGGTTTGCACTTGTTTTCACTTAAAATAGACTAAGAGAGGTTTTATTTATTTTTGTTAATTGTATTGTTTTTATTTTTTATGTTCAACTTGTGAAAAGCGGTTCAGTTAGAAGGTCACACACAGCTTCAGTAAGTTAGGAGTTCATGCACAGTTATGAGGTTGGATGAAACTATTGAGAAATCATACAAGAGAAGACAGTCATTTGAGTTTGTAGCAAAAACTTAGTGTGTGCATATTGTTCTGTGAAGTTGCTACTGCATATGATAATTCAAGCTTAATAATTAATAATTTAAAGTAAAACTGCAGTGATGAGTTACTTAATTTCGAAATGCACCTGCGTCGTTTTGTGTTTTTGACTTTCAGTCAAATGAAAGGCTTTTTCCAGTCATCTATTTCATCTTTAAAGTTATCTGAAAAATCTTGTCACAATCTTGTCTCGTTCTCATAAACCTGACATTGTGTATCGTCTCGTGAGCAGAGCTGAGCGTCTCATCACACCCCTAACACATACATATGTTACATATTACATATAGCATTTTATAGTAATAAATATTTACATGTAAACTTTATAATATTACATACAGGCCATGTTCATCCGTTTCATGCTATTCAGTGATTGTTTTGGCATTTTCCATCATTATTAAAGAGTTTTTATTGTGTAAAGTGGTACCTTATACACACAGATATATAATGCTAACATAATGCAACATTGCTTAAAAAATGTGTGGGGGCTGTGTTTGTACCTAGATTCTTACGTGTCTGTGTACTGCTGTGAGTGAAAGTTTGTGTCCAGATGATGCTGTGTAATTTCTCACAGTGCAGCATGCTGTGTGTGTGTGCATTTTGCTGCGTTTGTGTCCAGATGATGCCGTACGGTTCCTCACAGGGCAGCGTGCAGCTATAATTACTCCCGCCTGCAGCACCTCATGGGAAGCGCATTAACACACACGAGTGGAAGAGCAAGAATCGCAGCACACGCACACACTGGTATTTCTCCTCTGTTCTTCTTTACTTTCATGCCCCCTGTCCTATCCTGCTCCTCTTTTTCTGTTTCTCTTTGTCCTCCTTCCTCTCCTGGCCTCATTTCTTTTCTCTCCTCTCTCTCTCTCTCTTTATCCCATTCCTCTCTCTACATTAGTATTCACCCCATTTCTCTCCTGTCTTCCCTCCTCTACCTCTGTTTTACTGAGCCACAGCTGGCTCGGCCAGTCGTACACACTTTTGCTTCTGCTGTAAGGACATCAGTTCTGTGGTTTTAAACCCTGATTGGACACGGGGCAGCTGTGTAACATCCTTGTCAGCTCTGAAGCCTCATTGTCATGTGAATAGTTTCTAATCCTTTGCGACCCATGTTGGGATTATTAAAAACTTGTCCTGTGTCGAATTTATTGCCTGCTGCTGTTGTTTTCCTATCAGCCATTGGGCTCGGCCTGCAGTTTTGACTGACAGGCTCTTCGGCCGTGGCCACACTCTCCTGGGGAATGGTTAACAAAAGTCGTCGTTACATAACGTTCTGCTCCGGACCTGACAGGGCAATCCGTGACTGCGGGATCCAACTCATGCATGCCTAAAGAGGATGTGTTACCCGTCCCAAACCTGAAGAATGTAAGGGGACTTGATGGCATTTGATCTGTGTTATATTGTGTGTGAGGGTGAGTCATGGAAGGGAGTGTATTTGTGCTGCAATTTACTTGTGCCAGATGTCGTCCAAGTAATCTGGAAGTCAAGGTTATAAGGTAAAAGAGAGGGCCAAAAATCTCTTTACAGCACTACCTAGACTCATCTTGAACTACAGACTCTGGTCATCTCTTCAAAACATGGCCCAAAGCCTGAAATGCCTTTTAAAGTAATAGTTTCACCAGAAATCGAATTCACACAATTCCCGCCTTACCTCAAATGATTGCGATCTGCCTGGATGTTTAGTGTCTGAAGTTGCTGCTTTAGTTTTGCACTGGATCTATGAGGCTAATGTCGCTAACGAGTAATGGAAACTTCTATACACCCGGTTAACCTCATGTATAAATCACACATTTGCCTCAAACCCTGTCGAGCTGTTAAGTAATCTATAATAGACTCACCACCGTATGCAAAAGTTTGGGCATGTCTGGTCAAAAAACGTTTTGTTGATTTTCTAAGTTCTAAGAAAATAGGTGCACATCCTCTACAGAAAACACCATTCTGCACATTTTAATGCACAGTTACTGTTTATTTGCTGAATTTGACATATTGGGGGGGTGGGGAGGGGCGGGGGGGAGTAAAACGTAACGTGTGGTCTGTGCATTAGTTATGGCATATTTTCTATTTTTCCTAATGTTTTTTCAGTGCCAAAATAAATTGAAATTGTGAACTATAGTTTGCAGAAAAATGCTTACTTCAAGTTCCCTTTGAGTAAAGAATTTGTTCATTTATTTTTACATAGTAAATCAACTAAATATAATTTGTCTGATGTTGTTTTTGCAATCGACCATACATAAAAAAGAATGATGCATAGCTGAAAGCAGGGATAACTGTTTTCATTTTATCTTTGGCCATCATCACCCGAGTGTTATACTTCTGCGCACTTTTTTTAGATATCAGTACATTGTATAGTGTCAGAAACCACGAAAGCAATTGGATTTGAAGTGACTCAGCACCTCCATGCTGTTGGAGGCAAGTGTGGGAAGATTTAGGCATGCAGTTTAAAATGCTAATCTGGTGGCTATAAATCTCTTACTTGGTAGCTACATTAACCTTGCAGCGGGGTAAATTAGTGTTAATTTAGCTTCTGGCTAAACCATTGCTTGCCGTTTCAGTTACACGATCAATGATTTAGGCATCAGAAAAGCTCTAGCTTTTCGCAGTCTTTTCCTCACAGCCTGCATGTTAGAACAGCTACAGCAGGGCAGAGCTGATAGCATTTGATTGGCCTGTTCTCTGCACATTCTCCACAGCCTGTCCTTTCTAGAGCCAGTCAAATCCTCCAGCTGATGTGCTTGATGCTGGTTTTGTCTTATTCATGCAAAGGACACAGGACCTTTCCAAAAGAGAGAGAGAAAGAGGCTGTGTGTGTGTGTGTGTGTGTGTGTGTGTGTGTGTGTGTGTGTGTGTGTGTGTGTGTGTGTGTGTGTGTGTG
>JBBPCZ010013941.1:0-14879 GCA_037974445.1 Brycinus macrolepidotus
TCACGTTTTATCTAGTTTGTTATAGAAAAACAAGTTACCCTCAGAGTCCAGAGCCACGATCATAACATTATAACAGGTACCTTCCGAGCAACAGCAAGTTACCATTTATAAATCTGTTCTTTTTTTTTCTGAACAGGTACCAGCAGAAACATTTTTCCTTCATCAAGGAGCAGCATAAACAGTCTGTGTTCAGTAGCGAGTGTCCCTGTTAGAGTGAGGTGCAGTGGTCGAGCACAAAAAAAGCAACGAACAAAATAATAGCAATAAAAAAAAAACCGTGCTAACGCGTGATAAAGTATTTATCGGCATTAAGTAAATAATGCGTTAATGTGATAATGCGTTAAATTGCCCAGCCTTAATATATACAAACGAGAACAAAAAAATACATTTGTGTAATGACACAAAATTGTGGGCACCAAATGATATAATGATTTTGTTCCAACAACATGCAAAATTATGCCGTTTTCGTGAGGTATAATTTGCTTCTGAAACAAGATCAGATCTGCCACATCACGTTAAATAATACACATGCAAAATGGCACTCTGGCAGAGAAAATGTCCCCAAACAACTGAACTATCAAACAGAATAGAATTCTGCCTCTCTGAAGATCAAACACAAGGATGCCTTCGCAGCTCTTCCAGTGTATATGATCCAAAAACTTTTGCCATGACATGAATCAGTGCTAAATACCACATTGTTCTGTGCGAGTGTGACATAGCAAAGTCATAAAAGCCACACTGTAATGTGTCACAGGGAGAAAAGCGAGATTGACATGCTTATGCTAATCTGTTGCATGTGTGTTTGGCAGATATAATAGAGTTTATTTGGTAATAAGTAAAAGATGTGTCCATTTGTTGGTAACTCTTTACTAGAACCCTTCTACATAACACTGACATTACCATGCCATGAACATGTCACAGCAGAAGTTATAAGCTGTCATGAGATGTCATATGATGTCTTTTTTTGAGTTTGTCCTTGAATATATTTAATGCTATAGTATTTGATGTCATGCTTCAAATTAACATAAACTGTTGAACCTTATATTATTGGTAAAGGTAAAATGACACTATTATACAAAGGAACATAATTCATCATAACTCTTGATAGCGTATGACATCTACTATGACGTTCATGACAGCATATGACACCTGCTATGACATGCTCATGTCATGCTTATGTCGGTCTTATCATGAATGTGTCTTACAGTAAAGATATTCTTTCTTTTCCCTAAATGTAAGTATTTATGCCTGTTTAGTGTTGTGTACACAAATACATTTACTCTCTGTAGCCCATCTGTTGCTACATAATTACCCTCACCCTCCCCACCCACCCCATCTATCAATAGAAAGTGGCCACCATGGGACCACCGCGGGCCAGATATCATTTGGATGGTGAATCACTGTCAGCACAGCAGTAACACTGACATGGTACTGGCGTGTGTGTTGTGCTGGTACAAGTGTTTTGTGCAGTTTTGCGAGAGGTGTCACTGTTGGGTGGAGAATCATTTGTCAGCCGAAAACATCCAGCCAAGAATGGTCTTGTGGTCAAGAATTGACCACTGGTGAAGGCCTATTGGATAACTGTCACAAACTAGATGCATTTCTGTGAGAAAATGCAAAGTGTGATTGCGTGGTTGCTATATGTTTGGAGACACTGGTTTTTCGGCCAAAAAAAAGGTTTGTGTTAAAAAAAATAAATCTCACGACATGGATTCGAACCTACGCTCTTCTGATTTTCTTCATTCAGTGCCTGGTGCTCTAATGCTGAACCACCTGGGGGAGACTTTCTCTCCGACACATATTTTAAAGGTGACTCGACTGTCCTCTCTCTCTTTCCTTATATTACAGAGGTGACTCGACCGCAAAAATATATTTTTTAAATAATCAATACTCGCCCCCTTATCATCTGATCGCTAAGTGGTGTACAAGCGCAACACGGCGAGGTCTAAGGAACGTTGACAGAGTTGAAATTGCTTGGAGGAGAAGTGACTCCAAAAACAGCTGTAATAATAAAAAAAAATAATAATAATAATAATAATAATAATATTAATACCACTTTGTGATTGCTTCACACTGATTATGCATGGCCAAACAGCAGCAGCATTGTGTGTAAAAGCACCTACTGTTCTATTAAATGTGTTTAATTAAAGTCATACATTAGAATATGATTTTCAGAGGCAGAGATAGAGAGATGTATAATAGGAATGTCAAATCAGAGTGTGTGAGAAGGAAAAAAACGTCTAAATACTGATGAGTTTGTCTGGCAGATGAGGGGATTTATGGAGAAAAGCCTCTTTCCCACTATTTTTTAGAGATTGCTTGTTTGATTTTTTACAGCAGCTGCTTGTTCTTTTTCAGGGGTCAGCTGCTCGTTCAGCATGTCTCCTCCTGTCACTTGCTCCATGTATCTGGCCGTTTTTATTTCGTCCCATCCGATCTGTGGCGGGATAGGCGTTCTACAGTCTTACACACTGTCTTCTAGCAAGCGAGAGCCAGTACATCACCATCTGGACAGCTTTGCATCAGTGCAAGAGAGACAGGAAGGAGGAGGGGAGGGAGAGAGAGAGAGAGAGAGAGAGAGAGAGAGATCATGAGAACTGAAGAAAGAAAACTGGTGAAGAAAAAAAAGACAAAGTCACACACCAAGAATTGGAGAAAATCAAATGCAAGCGAGAGAGAGAGAGAGAAAGAGAGAGAGAAAGATGAATGCGAATGAAAGGGAGAAAAATTGTGTAAATAATATGTATTTATACATACGTGTGCGTGGAGAGAGGGAAAGAGAGAGACAGAGAGAGAGAGAAAGAGAGAGAGAGGGAGAGAGATCATGAGAACTGAAGAAAGAATACTGTTGAAAGTCACACACCAAGAACTGGAGAAAATCAAATGTAAGCGAGAAAGAGAAAGAGAGAGAGAGAGAGAGAGAGAGAGAGAGAGAAAGCAAGAGAAAGAGAAGTGGGGGTTTTGCTCAACTGTGTGCTGCTGAAAATACAGCATAAAATGAATATACACTGAGATGGTCATTACCAGATACCTCACATTATGCTGCAAATCATTGTAATAGCAGATCAGAGTGGGCACTAGAATCAGTGAGGGATAGGCCTGGCCTATAACTGCAGATTTCCGTAGATCCAGCCTGAAGAGAGCCGCCCCTCCAACATTACGCATGGCCTGCAGTCAGAATTCTTTAAAAAAGATACTCTGCCTTTATTAAATATTTTTGGAATGTATTATAAGACCATGATGGGCTTGATGTGGTGAATATCTAAGTTCATGGGTTGAAAAAAAAGCAGATTTGACACAATCCAGAATTATTTTAGGCACTGCTACAAAAGTCCTCGGCAATTCAGCACGAACAGAGCACTTCACATTTTTCCCTCGTGTCGAAATGTTCAAGTGCCGGATTAAAAGCCCACTCGGTAACAACTGAAAAATCTGTCTGGCTATTTTTAACCGCTCGGAACAATTTATGATGATTTGGAGTTCATCATCATGCCGATGATTGTGCAGAAGTAGCTCGGAGAGTCTTGCGAGTGTGCGGCCCTCGCCGCTGGCAAACAAATTTCAGGATACTATTTAGAGAGACCAAAGGCTCATGTTCTCTTGATGTTCTAGTCAACATGATAGTCACTTTGATGGAAGAGATGTGTTTTAAAGCACAGGGCACGAGAGGTCTTTAAACTCATCAGTGTTCGCATTCAGTCTCCCAGTAAATCGTCCACGGAACACCGTTTAATGTCTGTACCTGAGTGACAAGTATTTTCCTCCGCTTTGTAAAGCCTGTTGATTTGGAGAGCTCGGGTTCACTCCCTGACGCAATTTTCTGCCAACACATTTGCTAGAGTGAGAGTTCTCATTCCATTACAAGTGTGTCAGACATTTCACGCTATTTCATTTTCCTGAAGATGCTCTAAGTAATATGACAGGACCAAAAACAGCCTTCCCCATGTGCATGTGGGTGCAGCAAGGCTGTGTCCCAAATGGCTCCCGGCTCCCTACTCCCTACATAGGGCACTGTGTAGGAATTAAAATACAGTCTCCTGCCTGTATAGTGTATAATACAACTCATAAAGAGCTGTTGGTGTTTCAGCCATGTGTGCAGAATTCGATAATGAATAAACTGTGCACTACATGGGTTTAGAAACTCAAATGTTACTAATATAGCACACCACAGAGGAAATAGGAAGTCATTTTGGATTCAGACAAATGTATTATTAACAGCTTAGTTATTGAAGAGAGGGGAAAAGAGCGGTATCAGAGCGGTATCAGTAACACCAGATACTTGAGGTTGTGGTACTGGTATCAGACATGAAAAAGTGGTATCATGCCAACCCTATATAGAACTGAAAGATCCAACGGTCTGCTCTGAGTCTATTTATGCTCTACAAATGCTAGCGTCCACTTTCTTTTTGCTTTTGCTGGTCTGCTTTGACTAGTCACAAAAGTTGACCGAGGCATTAGAATATAGGAACAAGCCAAACCAGCCATTGACAGGCATTGTTTGTCTACAGTAACAAGGCTTGATATATTCATTGTCTGTTCCTGAGAAAAGAACATCAGAGAAGACCTCCTTAACCCTTTGAGCATTAACACAACCAAAGGAACGTCCGTCTTAGGAGCTGTTTGGCTGTATGATGACAATTTACCATTTTTTGCGCTTCTGGCATGGATCTTTGCTGCTCTAAGTGTCAGACGTCACGCTGAGCTTTGTTTGGTGTTGCTATGTCACGTAGAACCAAAGTTACTGTAATTTAAAAAAACATAATAATAATAATAATAATAATATTAATAATAACCGCTACTGGGGTTTTCAAAATGGTGTCATACGCAAATGTACATAAAGAACAAAAATGTCCAGATTTCTTTTATTTTAAGTCTTAGAAACAAACAGAAAAGCACAAGATCTTTGAACTTTCAGGATAGTCTCCGCCCACAAGTGGGTGGGGAAAACCCGCAGAGGGAGGGGGCCCAGAGAGCGGCTGAGTGGCGGCGCACAGAGCAAAAGAGCAGCAAACCGCGAGCGTGTAGGAGAACAAACACCAGTTTTAGACTGTTTTACACCATTTATATTTGTTGAAATCAAATTTTACTTATATGCTCTGAGTTCTAAGGGTTAATACCCTGCCTCTTATTAAGTCATTGACTGACAACCACTTTTGAAATGTTGGCCATTACAAAACATAGATGACGCTATACATTTATTTAAATGAAGCTGTCACCCACATGGTGTTACCCCAAATGTAGGGCTAACATATAATAAAAGTAAGTAGGAAACATACATTTAAAGGTCATGAGTCTCTTCCTATTATAAGTCTGGTAATTCTTTTAATGAGAATTTATCTCTGGGGACAACTTCAGTGAGGAACCCTCAGGGCCTTAAAAGCCTTCAGAGAACACTTAAGGATTCATGAGAACTAAAATATACATGTCTCTAATTTTAATTCCATTTTTATTCGTTTGTATTTAAACTCGGTAAACATGAAAGGATTTAAGTCAGACGTTTGTGTAAGTGTGTGAGCTCTGAAGCCAGTTATTATGTTCATTTCAATGGACATTGGTTCTGAAGAGCAGCAACATTTTGATATCAATATATAGAAGTTATTTTTTAAAAGTAAGTTTGTATACTGGCCAATACCCTCCAAGACCTCTGCCACAATTTGAACCCTGAAATTATTGATGATTATTGAAAATATTGTCAATATTGCATGTTCTACGTCTGTCAGGTGCACTGGAGATGCTAAATTGCCCCTAGGTGTGAATATGTGAGTGTGTTTGTTTGTGTATGCCCTGCGATGGACTGATGACCTGTCCAGAGTGTTTCTCCAATAGTCTCCAGCCCTCCTCCCAGTGACTCTGGTTAGGATAAGCTGCTCAGATAATGGATGGACGGATGGACATTCTCAAAGACTCCAAGGAGCCACAATGGCCTTGTGTTGTATATCTTCGGAACAAGACTACTTGCATCACTTTAAATGGTTGTAAACTTAAGTTTTGCATTTCAGGGCTTTTCTTTCTGCCTGTAAAACGAATTTGTTTGGAGAGCTCAGGTTTGCTCCCTGATGCATTTTCTGTCAACACATTTGCTAGAGTGAGAATTTTCATTTCACACTGTTTCGTCTTCCTGGGAATGGTTTTGGAAACATAAAATAGACAAAAATGGTCTCTGCTATTTGCAATGCACCATACATCTCAACATCTGACATCCACTTGCAAAATAACTGTAAGATACAACTGTTAGCTAAAGGCAGATTAATTGACTGGAATGCTTTGTGCAAAGTGTAAGAAACACACATTTGAAGGCCTACTCAAGTTTCACAAATGCTAGCACAGCAGGGATCCTTAAATAGCCTTCTTTTTTTTCTTACAAAGCAAGCTTTGTTAGTTCCAATGCTTTATAGCTCTTGAACGCTTTATGAGTGCACATATACTGAGGGGGTCTAATTCAATTGAGCTGCCGTATAAGCACATGGCTTGTCTCCAGATACTGATCTTGACATCTTGCATTTAGGCTCCGTGGCTGCCACGAACACTTGCTGGGGCAATGAGGAGCGAGCACGAAGGGTCCATCCGCTCCTCTCTGCTCAAGCATGATTCATGCGTCGGGAACCCACATCGAGGGCAAGGAGCGAAAGACTCGCGTCACGTTTGTTTCAGCCCTCCTCTCACGTCTCAATTAATTTTCCAACACCCGCGTTCGCAGTGGAGCTGCTCTCTTTGCTCTGCATGCTGGCCCATCTGTCACACTGGCCCTTCCAAGCCATTTCCTACAACATGCTTTTTAATTACGACACAAGGCCCTCTGACTTTGACTTGCCTCTTTAAACGTGTGACACATTATGACAGCACCTGTCCGACAACTCCACTGTCCAAAAATTATGGCTCTCTGGAGCTTGGTATTGCAGGTGTGTGTTTGCGCATTTGGGGTTGTGGGGAGATTAGCTCCACTTCACTTCACCAGCTCTGGCCATGGCTGTTCCAGTCACTGCGGCGTCCAGCAATGAGACGGCTCGAGTGGGGCAAAGACAGGAAAATAAAAGACCGCTGCATAGAGAGGGAATGGACTTTTTTAATCACAACTGCACTTCCATCCAATTCAGTTCAGCTCAGTTTTGTTCGTATTCCTTGTCACAAAGCAGCTTTGCAGAGTTTTAAGCCCCTAATATACAAGCTGAAGGCAACAATGACAGAAAGAAGTCTGTAGGAGCATTAAGAAGTGCAAATACACTGTGTATGAAAATGTATGTTATGTACGACGCCCGCACCAAAATACAAAAAACTTATGCACCCTATAGGTAGTGTGTTTCCTCATTTAGGTCTATGGTTTTGCAGGAGGATTGCACAAAATATGGAAAGAATACAAGAAAATTGGGGAGTGTCAAGGCTGGTCATCATATTGAATTGGAGGGCTAACCTTTTAAAAACTAACAGATAAGAACATCTATCAAAATTAAGAGCCAACAGCATTGAAGTGATGAAACAAGCTGGCTAGCCAAATGTTGGTCTAGTTTAAATGTTTAATCTGTGCTTGCATAATAGAGAAAATGTCAAATTCTGCTTGTGTGTTATTTGTCGTATTTAAAACCTTACAACTTCAGATCTACAGTCATAAAAAACACAATTCCAAGTTTAAACTCAACAGGACAGCTGGACCATTAAGTGCAGATGCTTTAATCATTAAAGGTGTTTTATGTTCTCAAAATATGTTGCTTCATGGTTCAGGGGTGGTTCATGATGTTCTGGTGAAAGAAAGGTTTTAAAAGCATTAGAATGAATTCGTACACAACTGTGTAAGTCCACCACCTTGGTTTTGTTGGGATATATTTTTACTAAAAAGCCACATACCATTCAGAAGATTTATGAGTGTGTTCATTAGAGTTAATTAAAAATGTTGAAAAAGTTTTGAGAGTTATTTAAAAGGATTGAGTTTTTACTATTAGCTATTAGCTTGGTTTTATGACGCTAAATTCATATTCAATTGTTTTTGCACACACTGGCTACTAGGGGGCTTGCAGTAAAAAGTTAAATATTTAAATATACTATTACCTAACAAAAGTAGCGATCTAAAAGAACAATCACAGTGGATTTCACAGCAATGTGGTCCAAAATAAGATAAGAGAGATAAGAAAACGCTTTATTAGTCCCACAGGTGGGAAACTTGCATTGTTACAGCAGCAAAGTGGACAGAACAAGAGAAGAAAGTAGAAGCAGCATAACCAATATAATAAAAACTATACAATATAACAGTGTAACTTAAAAAGTACACTTTACAAATATTACATAACTATGTGTATATATAAATATATTATGTGCCTATATGCAGGCATAGTTTGGTTGTGTTTTTGTTTTCCAAATTTTTGAACCAGAGTCTGTTTCATACATTTAGATAGGACAGAAATTCCTTTAAAGAACTATACTGCTAACACAACTCCACATTTTTTCTTGCTGCCATAGCACAGCACACTTGGTTGTATGGGCAGTTTGCATGAACATGACTCTCAGAGTCATCCAAACGACCCATCAATGACAGATCAAGTTGTAGATTTTGTGCAGGGCCTTCCTGTACTTAGAGGAACCAAGATTCCTAAAACAGAACTCAGTTTCCACAGGATTGTTGAATTACGACCAAAGTGACCTTTCCAAAAATAAAAATAAAACGGAAATAGTGATACTAAACAGTCCTTTTTGGTTGTTAACTGTAAAGAAATAACCTAGAAGTAGGAGCAGAACTAAAGCCTAGGCAGGAGCAGCAGAAAAAAATAAATAAATAAATAAAAAACTACCGACGGGGGGTGTGCGCCAGCATCTTCTATCCAATTTCAACAGGAAGTTGAAAAACCACTTAGAGCGGGGAAAGGAGGGTGTCATGCGACAGCTCCTTGAGAGTGCCACGTTACGGTTTGAGGGAGCTAAAAATAGCAGCCATGCGTCGACGTGCCACGGCTGTCGAGTCAGGATCGCTGCTGCTAGCCGGCTTTTCCACTTGATTGGTTGGCACTATCTGAAGCAAGTCCAAAAAAAAAAAAAAAAAAAAAAAAAAAGGCAATGTGCCACTTTTGTTCTTCACTTCTGCTTATGCAAGCCAAGCAGGTAGAGAGCGAGTGAGGAAGGGGTGAGTGTCTGTGGTTTAGTATCACTCAGCACATCAACAGGAAGGGTCCCCACAGAACACAACGCAGACAGAGACAGAGGTTGTGGAAGAGAGTGAAGAATTAATAGGCTTAACATGGGGCTAATTTGTCATTTGTGCACACAATGGTTACGGGTGCAAAACAGGGTCGAAAGAAAGAAATGTTTTCTTCTTTTTTTTTCTTTTTTGCTTGCATAAGCAGTTTCCGACGGCGCAAACAAACAAGTTGCCAAATTCCTAGCGACTAAATTAAAAATTGATGCCTTTTCCCCACAAAGTGTAAGGTGACAGTCTCTGTGCTGCTGCTTTTCTTGTTTCTTGTTTCCTCTACTGGTCTGCTTCGCCTATCGACGGAAGCAGAATACGAGGACGCCAGCCACCGGCTCTGTTTACCTACGGTTTGATGTGTCCACTGGCAATTCCTGAGGCAACAATGAACATCAGAGAAGTCCTTGCTTCATACTCCTCCTTGACAATTTGTCATTACCGCTGGTTCCTCGTTTGTTTTATTGAAGTGCTGCTGATTACTGGGAACATTATAAACATTTTAAACGACTCTGAGGAGCAACTTCAGAACAGAGCCTTTGCAGCCATTCTAAACGGCCATTTACTTGCCTTTGGAGTGGCATTCTCTCATTAAAACTTTCATAAGTTCATTTTATTGGGTACTCATAACAAGTCTAGGGTAAAAAAAAGGTAACACACGCTAAACTAAAGAACTTGAGGGCTTGTGCTTGTGCTTTTGGGCCTGAATCTACTTATAAAAGAACACCGGGCATGCTTCTTCAAGAGGTAAACTGGGGAAACAGTTACTTTACCCATAGCATTTCCTAAACACATTCATTTTCTAAGTAGTCTGGACATTTGACCATTGCACCATAGTATAAACGGCCTAATTTCAGCTGCAACCCCACATAGAGTTCTATGTGGCTTCCGTCACTGGGAGGAATCCACAAACAGCTTGGCAACTCCATTAGAAAGGAGCCACGTGAAAAGACTTTAAACCTTTTATACACAGCCCTCCAACCCTCCTTCTCTCTGCCCAAGGTCCCTGGCTGTACAGATACAGAAAGCCATAGTGCAGATTCCAATCAATCTGCTTCAATAAGGAAATGAGAGGCGAGATGAAGTGTTTCATTTAATGTGCCTTGGCTTTCGCGGTCGGGTCTCCGAAGATAAAGGAGTCGGCCCAGTCCTTGACTACGCCATCTGTTTGTGTGGGTGGCCACTGAAAAGAATACCTCTGTTGTGGTGCCATGCCTTATTAGGAAATTGCCTTTCCTCTAGCAACACCCCCCTCCCCTCTATCCCCCCCGCCTCTCCTCCAGCTTTTAATTTATAGTCTCTAGTCTTAATGTCAACAGGCAGTAAATAAACATCTCACGGATGTCGTTTCCACTGATGGACTGATATTTCGAATGCAGCCGGAAGGTGCGGAGCGTTTGCATTTGCACTAAAACTAGGGAAGCCTGGGTCAAGAGTGTTGTTTACCAGTGCCGTGTTTAGCAACTGGCATTTACATGCATCGGCATGTTTACTGAAGGGCTGGTGTCAGTCATTTGCAATGGCCCTTCCCCGTCAGGCCGTGGGTAGTCGTCGGAAATAGCGCTGAAGTGGAAAAACAAAAAAATGGAAAAACCATCACTCTTCTACAGATTACTGACACCCCAGCAAATTATATGCAATTCTGTACTGAAATGTGACATTTCAGTAAATAAAGCATTAAGTCATCCAGGAACGGTACAGTAATTACTTATTGCTTTTGTTTCATTATTGCATTAATATGTTTCAATCAGCACAGTAACTGAGGACTTTCCAGGTAGCTGAAGCAACACCGCTGAACACCGCTGAAGCAACACCGTAGGAATTGTAGGAATACCTGGAAAAAATGGAAGAAAAAATTTTCCTGCTACATAGAACCAAATCCTGATGCTAGACTTGTTTCTTATTTTTATGTTTTGGTCATTTTGTATTTAGTATTTCTATATTGATGCACATTAAATAGTTGGATTAACTGTACCTGCGGTGTTGTATAATATTGATGCACATTATACAATTAGATTAACTGCTTTCCAACTGTACCTGCAGTTTTGCAAGCTAGCTGTGGTCACACTTGATGATACCTCTAAATATATTAGTCAAGGATAGCTTTCCTATGCCGATACCTTTCCTGCCATAAAAAGTCATATAGCCCTTTTCACTTCAGCTTTTGTGACGGAGGGCCGAGTGTAAAATACCTTCTCCGCCGCTGAGTTTAGGTCTTTAAAAGCTTTACACTACATCATGGCCTGCTGTGCTCTGTGGCAACAGCATTGCTCACGTCTGCAGTAATGGCATTCCCCTGCGAGGCTGTTTATGCAATAAGCCTGTCTGGCCATTGCCTCCAACAACAGCTCAGTACTGATTACCATTCAGAGTTCTTTACCTACCCTTGGAGATACACATCTGAGAAAAAAAAAGGAATAAAAAAGAATTAAATGGGGAACTGGAGAGATTATGCCAGATGACAAGCAAGTGTTTGTTTCATTCATTATTGGAAAGGGAATGATATTAATTTGGACTGCTGACAGATCTGCTGAAGCATCTGACACGTTTACCTATCCTCAGATCCAACCGGCAAAAATCACCCAAACAAGGAGAGTCATGTGTTCTTGATTTGCCACACAGAGCAGATGGCCAGACAGTTGCACTGTTACCACACTGATAAAACGTCTTCGTGCCGGTGGCATAAAAATGTAACCTGCCAGTGTACAGGATGCAGTGACCCCCGGGAAAGTGTATAAGGATCACAGACTATTGTATCAACCACGACAAGGTACTGTTTCTCTCTGTTCCGGAGTAAGGTGAATAATTCAGTCATCTTTCAGAAGTGGTTACATTCACATTGTGCAACGAAGCCACGCATTTGGTAAGATGGTTTTGGATTCAGTTTTGAGTTTTGTTTATTTATTTTACGTACTATATTGATCCCGGAGGAATCACTTGAGTTCTCTGCATTAAACCCTTTCACCCGAGTGAAGCAGTGGGCAGTGTGTGGGGATGGTACCTCATGGTACCTCAGTGGTCCCACGGGCATTCCCAGGATTCGTACCCACAACTTTCTGTTCACAGGGGCAACTCCCTAACCACCAGACCACCAGCTGCCCAAACATGCAGCTCTGCAAGAGCGGAGCCTTCAAAAATGAGTAGAACTCATCAACATTCCCCTCCATGTAAATCTTTAGTAAAAGGCGAATGATTTGTACATGAATGAACAGAAATGAGAGCTATGATGAATGTAAGGATATATCTACGATATGAATATCACACTTTGAGTGACCTATAGACTATCTACAGTTATTTTAATGAACAAACTATCTGGTAAAATTAAACTGATTCTCAACAGCCCAAGGGCACATTCAGATGATAAGTGTTAAACCGCTTTGTACGAGTGATGCCATTGTTTGCCAGTGAAGGGAGCACTGCAGCTTCACCTTGGCACTTGACCCTTGAGTGCTGGGCACTGCTTGGATTTGCCACCTTGCCTCCCCACTAAAAATTCAGACAAATTCTACTTTGACCCAGTTTGCCGCCGACCTATCCAAAGCACAGTCGGTGAGTGTTGCGTGGGACGTGTGATGTGTGACACCTTTCTTATCTTTCTTTTGGCTGGGTCCTCTGGTCTCGACATAATGACCTGAGTCAGAGCGCTGGTCTGCAGAGCCGCTCAACCAGTGGTGAGCAACGTGGCAGAAGTGTAAAGTGGTTCTTCTCATCCCTTAGAATATGAATTAGGCTTTAGTTTAGGCTCAAAGTTTTGGTTTAATGTTTAAAAGAATCGATGACATCCAACTAATATTCAGTTGCATTTAACAGATCAAATGTTGGTTAAATACAAAGTGAGCACCAACGAACCATCCATAAATAAAGTGTTTCTGAATGCTTGAATGCACCTTTGCACCCAGAAAATGGTTATTATTATTATTATTAGTAGTAGTAGTAGTAGTAGTAATTTTAAGAATTTATTCACTATCTTAGCAACTTATCCTTTACCAGGGTCACATGGGTGGTAGAACCTATCCCACCAATAACAGACATCATTATTATTATTATGTCTAGTATTATAACCATGTTTTATGTCCATGATGATGAATCTGTTGCTGACAGTCGCCCGTTTTAAATATTAAATATTTAAATATTTAATATTTAAATATAAATATTAAATAAAAATAGTCGTATATTGGGCTGCCTAGAACCTGTTTGCGGACCCAGAGATTCTTAAACACAGGACATGTAAAAGGCACATGAGATGCACATGCAAATCAATACTGCAGCACTGTGTTCGAGAAATGTCTTCAATCTGCTTTCTCCTCCTATTGATTTTCCCTGCGGAGGGAACATGTGTTGAGTTTGTTGGTTTTTTTTTTTTTATTCTTTTCCCTCCCAGAAAGGGAAGAGATGAAGCGTGACAAATTTGGGCAAACAAAACGAGCAGGATGGGACTGCTAAGTGGAGTTTTGACAGCTGAGTGAGAGAGACGCCTCAGAGCACAACCGAAAACATTTGCAGAGTGACCTTGAAGTTTGGAGCGCGCGGATCATTTTATGTTACACCCGCCGTGAAGCTCACAGACGGCACACAAACGCACACACACACACGCATACACGCGCACATACACACACACACCCATACTGCTATAGTCACTAATGACCGGTCAATATGGACTTATCCAAGGGCAACTGCTGATTAGCCACTAACAGTCACTGCAGAAACAGTCTCTCCCTCGATCTATTAACACTGTGATAATGAAAGAGAAATGAACATTTTGCATTCCAACGAACCACTCAACTCTCATTACTGTTTGCGTGCAAGGATTTAGTGTTATTTGATTGACTTGTACACAGCCTTAGTGTTATTTTATTGCACTGTTACACTGAATTATGTAAATGGGCCAGTTTCTCATACAAATCTCTTTGGAAACACAAGAAGGGGGGAAAACTTTTTCCAAGTACATTTTTTCCTCATCCGTCACAGATGGGATCTGCATACACTAGCATTTAGAGGATTCAGTTCTTAGCTGTTCTAAATACCTCCCGATGCTTTCTGCTTCACCACGCAGTATGGATGGTCTGAAAATCATAAAAAAAAATGGGGGAGGGCAAGATAATACTGCTTGTCATAGGGGCAACTTGAGAATTTATGCAAAGGCATTTCCTTTTGGAGCCTGAAAGACCGTTTAATCTCCTTATTTCTCTCCCTCTCTCTCTCTCTCTCTTTTTTTTTTTAAATCCAGAAGGTGCCGTGGTGCCATAGGCAGAGAAATTGTGTCAGTGTCATGGCTCATGATGCGATCAGACACATGAGGGATGCTGGATATGAAAAAACATATGAATAATGCATTAGCATGATTCCATTTAATATCACAGTCCCTTTTATTGGCTGCTGATGAACCACTCCAAAAGGTTCAGCTAGCAAAACACTTACAGGAGGACCAAAGTATTTCCCTCACATGTTTATAGCTATTAGGCAATAAGGCTGTACCTTCGATTTACAATATATACTGAAATTACACACAATATATGCACAAAAGTATTGGGACACACCTCTCAATTATTGAATTCAGGTGGCCCCTTACTTCCAGTGAATTGCAGTCTTAATGTTTCAGCATACAAAGACATTTTGAACAACGGCACGCTTCGAACTTTGTGGACACAGTTTGGGGAAGAACCTTTTCTATTCCAGCATGACTGTGCCCCAGTGCACAAAGCAAGCTCCA
>JBBPCZ010013969.1:0-14876 GCA_037974445.1 Brycinus macrolepidotus
TGTTTCTGTGAAGTGTGAACCCCAAGAAAAAACCCTAACATCATTCCCTGCTTTGTTGAATGTTTTACTAGTTTTCCCCCCCATTAACAGTGCTGTGTCTTAATTTTTTAGTAATTTTTTCGATTTTTTGCAGTGACCTGGAACGGATTACACGATTTCCCATAGAAGTCTAAGGGAAGTTGTGTTTTGCACAACGAACTCCCCGCATAAAGAACGCGCTGCTGGAACGGATTGCGTTCGTTATGTGGGGTACCACTGTAACACCATTTGTCCATTTTGCTGGCGACTTTATTGGAAACCCCTTTGGAGCTCCACCTTGCTGAATCACACAAACTGTGCATCAACAGACGTTCTACAGTCTGTCAGCCATCCTCTAGACCTTCATCAGTGGTCAGTCTCTGATGGATATTTGGATCTAACGGTGACTAATATGCCTAATGCAGTTGTACCTACCACCCTACCATGTCAGTGTCACTGCTGTGCTATGAATGGTCAATAGCATTCCCATCACAAACTGACCAAAGATGGGTGAAGCTGAGGATAGATGATAGATGTAAACCCATATAGTGGACCTAGAAGGTTGGTGGACAGTGAGTGGAAGCATATGGAAACAGTGCCTTACCTGCTCTGGCTGGTTAGCGTTGGCCAGAGGCGTGACCATCCAAATGATGTAGAGGTTGTTGAGTGCAGCACTGGTGGTGAAGGTGCAGGGCAAGACGACTGCCTGGCCCCTGGCAACCTGCACACTACTCTGGCTTACTGTCACCTCTAACGAGTGCACGCACACTGCAAGAGAACAGTGGGAACACACACAGTTAATCACAGAGTAAGAGCAAAGGAAACACATGGTGGTGAAAGGAACCATCTCCAACACAAATATAACCACTTTATTTAATAATTAACCTCAGTGAAGCTACGCATGTCTTGTGAGTGTTTATATGGAATGTTGATGATGGTAAAACAGTAGATCTAAATTAATCAGTTTTCTTTACGGAAAACTTCAGTGCCCTGCATGTAACCCTCCGTCCTGAAAATAAATACAAAACAGTCCAACAAACACACAGGACGTCTGTGTCCACTCGCCACCACTGTGAAGAGTTCTGACTCAGTAAGTTCCGCTAGAATTGAGCCTTTCACACCAAAACCATTCTTTTAAATCATCTTAAAAGAACAATTTGGTGAAAACGAAAATGATTTTTACACTTTCCCCACGCTTATAAAGGTTAGTGCTGGAGTTTAATGTTGCTAACAAACACTGTCACTGCACCACCTTAATGAACAACTGGATGTGATCTGAGCTTGCTGAGAGAAGTTTTGGGGGTACACTTGATTTGGGTGACTACTGACTTCTAGTGTTAGCAACGTTAGCCTCGCACCTCTAGCCTCTAACTGTATGTTTGATTATTGGCTGAAGCATTCCTTTAATGATTGAAATTAGGCAGAAATTTCTGAATAATAAGCAGAATTCCCTGCTAACCTTGCCTGATCTGCTTTGCTGTGATTACAGGTAAGTCTCACTAGACGGGAAGGGTTGTTAACCATTGGCATGACAAACAATCATGACATGATGAAGCAAAATCCAAACGCGGCCTATTTCTGCATGGGCTAAATGCATTACCCCCAAATTGGGTTACTTCCTCTGACAAAATCCATGTGCTGCCAAGGTAATCGTATCTGGACATGCATTCAAACTTGTGTAGTGAGGTAGTGAGGTGAGGCGCCGCACAAAAAAATGTCCCTAACTCATCAGTCTGGCTCATTAAATAAAAAATCACTAATTTAACATTGACAATGCCAAAGACATCGTTAGCCATTCACCTTGTTAGCAGGTATACAGATGGCGGCTGGATTGGATTAGGCTCTTAACAAGAGGCACCACACCACTAATTGGGAGAGACGAATGGCCATCTCAGTTAACGGCGCCATGTGACGTCCCTCCAGCCAATCACACAAGAAGAAGCCTGAGATCACCAGCTGGGGTGGTATCAGCACCAGACTGCTCACCACTCTCTCTAGCCTCAGCCTGCGAAAGCCTTCCTTTCGTAAGCGTTTCTTGTGGGGTTTTTTTGTTTTGTTTTTTTGCATGTAGCCCATCACAAATATCACTAGCGCTCCCTGCCCAGATTCATTATTCTCAGAAATAGCCAAAAATGTGAGCCATTGTTCTTGAACTTCAACATAGTAGCATAGCATTACTTTACTTCAGCCACATTTGATGGGTGTCGATCAAGAACAGTCCACTGAAGGTCCTACATCATCTCAGTGGGGTTCAAAGGTCAGAACTTAAAATCCTTCATTTAGTTCATTCTGAGTCACTTGCTCTTGTGCTTTGGATCCTTATTTTGCTGTATAACCCAACTGAGCTTGAGCTTTTAATCAGTAACCAATGGCTAGACATTCTCCTGCAAGTTATCCAGGCCCTGAAGCCGTAAAGCATCCCCACACAATGACACTACCACCACCATGTTTCACTGCTGGTTAGCTTTATGCTAGACTCCTATCTCCCAAAAAGTCCCACTTTCAACTAATCAGTCCACCTAACATTATTCCAATAGGCTTGGGATGGGCATCGCAGTGTTTTTTTTGCCAAAGATGAGACGACTCCTTATGTTCCTCTTGGTTAACAGTGATTTTTGCCTTTGCAGCTCTTCTGTGGATAAAAATTTTGGAATCATGAACATTTGAAGCAAGTGAGGCCTACAGTTCCTCGGATGATGTTCTGTCCTTTTTTTACTTCCTATATAAGATGCTGTGGTCTTAGTAGAATTTTGGTAGGCTGGTCACTTCTGGGAAGATTCACTTCTGTTCTAAGTGTTCTCCAGTTGGAGATACTAGTTCTCAATGTGGTTTTCTGAAGTCTCAGAACCTTGGAATGACTTTAAAACCCTTTCTAGACCAATACAGCAAATCATGTTTTCTATTCTCCACTTCCCTCAGAAATTATGCCAATATTGTAAATAACTAAATTTGGTTAATTGGTTGACTGAGTAAGCAGGGGGGTGGGGCAATCACCTCTTCTGCCAGCTACAAATTTGTTCTTTGTCCTGTTACAATTTGTTTGAAGATCTCAAGCAAGTGTGAGAAATATACATAAGCAGAAGAAAAACTTTCTTCACAGCTCTGCATGTGAAATATCCCTTCTTTCTTTATATAGCTTTTTGACCAAGTCTGCACTTCACATGGGCAACCTTCTGCAAGCACACAAAATGATCAAGTCAAGTCAGTTTGGTTTATTCTCATTTCAGCCATATACACAGTACACAGTGAAATGAAACAACAGTCCTCCGGGACCATGGTGTAAAACAAGAACAAAAACTGAAGTACTACAAGACTATATAAGTGCAGACAGGACAAAAAATACAACATGCAAAAAGAGCAGGACAGTGAGTGCAAAAAAAACATGAGCAACAAAACAACAGGACAAGACAACATTTAGTGCAGCTGATGACTGAATGAATAGGCGTGATCAGAAATGGGTAAATTGGTGGGACCTAAAACAGCGACAGAACCTTGAAGTTTCTTGAAAATCAGGCAAGAGCTTTTCTCCTGAAATGTTGATGCATTTCAGGAAAAAAGCTCTTGCCTGATGATGGGAGATTTTCTTTCGACAGCGATGGTTTATGATGATTTAGTAACGACTCCCCGCCCTGAAGAAAGCCCCATTCTTTGATGATTTCAATGAATAATGATGTATGAAAGTTATCTCTGAATATAAAACGAATCTGAGCAAGTCAAGTTTGGGCTTAAAGAAGCTTTAGATTACATAGCTCCTGATCCAGTCTTGACCTCGTTGACCAGTTTTTAAAGATTCTTACAGCTGAGCACTTTCCATAAGTCCATATCTGTTTCCAGCCGAGACAGGCTGTTGCCTGGAGACTTCCCGCCCCCTCACGCAGGCAGGGAAAGACGCTCAGATGGTCATGTTCGTTTTCAAAATGGACAGTTGGGAGTGAATGGCTAAAGGTGAATCTTAGCATGGAAAAAACAAACAAACAAACAAGCATACAGCAAACAAAGCTAGTCAGCTCTGGATCACCGACAGCTGGGACTGTAAGTATAAAAACAGTGGGTCAAAACTGCCAGCTGACCACCACAAACAAATGTGTGGCAGAACTTTATTGGAAAATCCCCTTTACAGTCCGTTGCACCATGGATTATGGATTCCACACAAGGACTTTTAGAATTAGGACAACGACAACGATGGTATGATTAGTGATGGTTTCAGACTGAAAGAAATAATTTGGGTGAAGGGTGGCATGATGACCTTTCAGCAAACTCAAACGCAGACAGTTTGTGGTCCATTTCCTGGCAAGGAGAGTCCTTTTTGTGTAGACTGGAGATGCTGAATTGTCCCTAGGTAAGTGTGTGTGTGTGTGTGTGTGTGTGCTCAGTAAATGGATTGATGAATGGATGGATATTTGAGTAGCTTCTAGTATTTGTTACATGGTTAAAGGTCCAGAAAAAAATTGTAGTTCCCCAAGGCATAAGCATGGTAAATGTAACCACAGATGTACCCACTGTAAGGTCCAAAACAGTGAGTTTAAAATTCCTGTTTCAATGTTGTCAATGTTGTAAATGTTATACCATTATAACCTGTTAGCACTAACTGATTGTCTTTGATGTATTAGCCTTTGAGCTATTATCAAACATCATATTTAAGTTTTTTATTGGCCATTGCTAAAATAGAGGCTACATTAAGGAGTTCTTTGGGATGCTAAGAAATGGTTAAACATTCAAATTAACTTGTCCATCCTGACAGGCATAGCGACATAACAAGGACACGGCTTACGAGCAGAGCATCAGCAACAAATTCATTCTAGCCTGTGCTGTGCTAACTGTGGTTTGGTTGATGGGCTAGCCCCCGTTAGACCTTCATCACTCCACTGTTCCATGCTGAATGGAGCTGCATGGCGCTGGTGTTTTTTTTTTTAGCTGTTTATTATAAGGGGGGCGCTTTTGATGCTAATTGAAAAAGTCACCTTGGGCAAGGAGGGGGAGAGGCCCTTGGGTCGACTATGGGACAAGCCTCTCAGACAGGAGGCCGGTGTCAACTTTTATAGTTATTAATGCAATACAGGAGCCTACCCCAGAGAGAGAGAGAGAGAGAGAGGGAGGGGGACAGAGAGAGAGAGAGTGAGAGAGGATGGGGTGGTAAAAGAGAGGGAATGAGGGGAGAGGGAGAGAGAGGAGAGGGTGAGAGAGAAAGAGACAGAATACAGAGAGGCAGAAATAGGGGGAGAGTGACACAGAAGGGGGTGGGGCTTGCATGTATCCTGGTATCATTCCTTTTCCACTCCGTGTGATCCCACGCTCTCTCAGAGCTCCACTGTCTCCATCTCATTTGTGCTGAATCCTGTGGTTTAATTCATGGCCCTCTGGGTTTGTGTGATGCTCTCCTTCACCCGCCCCCAAAGCCTGCAGCTACACACACCCAGCAGAAATGCCGACACACACACCTGCTCTCAGAAAGGCTGTTCTCCGTTTTAAGCCATTCAGGTCGTGCCACAAGCTCGCTAAACTCTGAGCCATTTATGTTTTTACTAAAACAGCTGGATTTTGTGCTCTAAAGATCCTCTAAAAAGATCCATCTCTTCTTTATCTCAAGCCATTTCTCCTTTTCTCCCTTCTGTTTCTCTCTCCCTCCCTTCTCTTTCTATCTGTATCTTTCCCTGTTTCTCTTGCTCTTTTTCTGTCTCCCTTTATCTCTCTGTCTTACCTGTAGTGAGCAGATCTTTCTCTCTCTGTCCCCCTTCTCTCTACCTCTCATGCTTATTTCTCGCTTGGAGCTTCATTAAAACAAGAGGAGAAACAGATTCTGACCTTCAGTCCCACATTTGTGTTTGAAAAACAAGAGATTTGAATTTGAAGAAACTTTATTATTGTCCGTCTTGTTCTGCACAAACAAAAACGGACATCAAAACGTGCAGAATCGCCCCCTCAATACAGACTGCAAATTAAATATAATAAATTAATCAATCAGTTATGCAAGTATATATATAAATAATAATACAGCAACATATCAACAACGAATGTAAAGGCACTGTTTTAGTATTAGGCCTCAAAAGGGATTTTTACCAACTGCAATAAGAGACTTACATAAGTGTATGCATGCATATGCGCACACACGCAAACACACACACACACACGCACACACACTCTGTGACTAAAAGAGCTCGGATGAAGCATGACTTTCTCCTAGGTACTCTCAGGGCAACACAATAAAAGCACTGTTTAATATTTCACACATAAACAAGCATCTCCCTCACAACTGTGTGTGTGTGTGTGTGTGTGTGTGTGTGTGTGTGCGCGCACCAAATGATGGCATTTACAGCAGACAACAAGGAAGGATCCACAAGACCACTGCATAACTGGGTGCAAGACTGACCCAGCAGCCCCCCATTGAGGAACCATTTATGGCACAGTGGCCTGCAAGCAGCATGCTGCTCTAATACACTGACACACACACACATTTTTGTCCACTTGTCCCCAGTGTAGCTGTATTACCGCACCTATTGGTGAGGTCTCCCCTGCTCCCCTGCTCCCCTGCTAAGAGGGTGAAGGCTAGCACCCACTTCCTCTGAGCCTTGTGAAGCTCCACCACATCTTCTTGCTTGGATGGTAACACTGACAACCGGTTCAGTTACAACAGCTATTGGATGCCTATGCTGAGCAGTTAAAGTGATGTCCAGAGAGGCTTTAGAATGGCGCAGTGGAGTTTTGATCCATTCATACTGGTCAAAAGCACGCTAGCACACTAACACACTAGCCACAAGCTAACGCACAAGTTACAACACACAGAACCTTTTTGACTGTACTCCTTACCCTAACAGGACTGCACAATATATGGTCTGTTCATCATCAAGGTGATATATGCAAACAGGCCTCGAACCAATCACAATGTATGACCAATCACAGCTCCAGGTAAATTACTGGGTGGTCTAATGGGTCAGTGCTCATGTAGTCCAGCAAAAGTCAAATTATTTACTTTAACTGTTAAAGCCATTGATTGGCTGAGAAGTTTTTCAAGGGCTCAAGTTCTACATTTTCCTGTTTCATTTCTTTTTTCTGTCACATTCATGTGGGTGAAAAATATAATTTGGAATTCATCATAATTCATTCTTACACCACTTTCCAACCTCTGTTTATCTCTTACAAATAAACAGGCTGTTTTTGTTACTGAGCTCTTAAGACTGATACATGTAAATGAACTCTTTTCTGCCTGGCTGCCCTGTATTACAGCTTATTCAAAAGGCAGCATGGTGGTGAAGTACTCCTTAGAACTTCAGTGTGAATGGGCGGGGCTAAACTATCATAGGCTGAACAAGGAGATATATCTAAATGGGTTGGTTCTGTGATATCACGAAAACGGTGATTTGAAAATATTTTTGCAGCTTAGTTTCCATATGTGGACTGTATGGGTGGGGGAGTGAACATAGATTTAGAAAACTTTAATAATAATTACATTTTAATTCCAGGAAAGTGATGATAAGGGCCCTTTAATGTATTTAAATGCATTGCAATATGTAGCGGTATAATACAGCATTAATATTAATATTTTGTCCATATCGTGCAGTCCTTAACACTATTCTTTATTAATCTAAAAGCCTAAAAACCTGAAAATTTCACCAAATGTGCTACACATAGCAGGAACCAGCTAAAGCTCCATCTGAGCACAGTGTGTGGTCCAAAAGCTGGTGAGAATGGCTCTTTCAAAGCTTCAAAGGCTTCACAGCCCACTTTAATGGCTCATTCATCAACGACTTCTGGCTCGTCTCCTTTTTAACGCATAAATGAAGCTCTATGAAACTGAACATGATGACACTGTTCATGTGTTGCAAAAGGAAATGACTGACAGGTAATCTGGGTGCTTTGATTAACGGCTTGCTCTAAAATCCAATGTGTACCCACAGGTTCTTTCCCAACTCCACTTAAATCTCTGAAAGATCAGAAAACTATTCTGAATGTATACAAACACACACACACACACACACACTCACACACTCCCAGAATGAGCTGTGTACTTTGACTTAGTACTTTTAATAGTTTTAGTTACTACACACAAACACATAGGCACTAATCCCCACAGCACAACACAGCTCGTCCCTCACAAGGCCACATGTTGACCCAGGCACCTACAAACACACACACATGGTCCTAAAATCTACTTGCCGCTCCATAAAGCGGCTTAATGTTGCGTAAGGACAGCATGTATACAAACACACACAAATATATACACGCTTAGACACTAGATATGGAAAGTGACACAGCACTGGGAAGCGAAGCATGATTTGTACCGGGAAGTGAAAAGGAGTGTGTATTGAGAAGTGAAACGGAGGTAGTGAAGTGGTGTGTATTGGAAGTGAAGTGGTATGTACGGGGGAAGTGAAGTGGTGAATATGGGGAAGTGAATCAGTGGGGTGTGGGGAGCGATGTGCCGTGCATGAGGAAGTGCAGCTTTATGTGTAGGGAAGCACACTGCGGTTCTGTACATTTTGGTCTGTGTAGTTGGTAAGTGTGCAGAAAGTTAAAGTAGGCCAGCGGCCTCACTGAGGGAGGGATTATCAGCAGTACAGAAGACGACTAAAACCCTGCAGACAGATGGCTCAACACGTACACACACAAACACACACACGCGCACACAACAAATTTAAATGTTTAGGTCTTAACATGTTTCATTGTCAACATATTTAGGAAAGCCTTTTTAAAACATAAATGTGATTATTTTGGAAAATGAAAACTAATTTCCACATTATACCCACTTGACCTTATTACCCCAGCTGACACAACTAACACAACTAACTGTACAAGGACATACAGTCTGACGAAAATAGCCTTACAAAGAAAAGCACTTACTACCCCTTTATACCAGTTCCATTGTTATGTTTTGTCCACAGGAACACTGTCAGCAAGGATCCAGAAAAAACGAAGGTAACACAAAAACATGCGAACTTTTCCTACAAACACTCTCAGTTCAGTTCAGTGTCCCTGTTCACCCATCAACCCAAAAACACTTAAATAACCCAACCCAAAGGCTATTCTGGCCTAAAGCCAGGAATGTAATATAGTAATGGAAGTAATGGAAGCTTATATTCCACCAGTTAGCATGTACTTGCCTTAAATCTCATCAAGTTGTTCAGTAATCTGTAATAGGCTTGCTTATGTGGCTTTTGACACTGTACGACTCACTGTTGTCTATAAATATGGAGTGAAGCAGCCAGCCTGAAGATCTAACTTCTGCATAAAGCCTTAGTTTACTTTTTTAAAGGAGTGTATCGGGAAGTGAAAAAGTGCATTTTGAGAAACGAAACAGATTGTATCGAGAAGCGAAATGGAGTGTAGAAGGAAGACAAAAGGAGTCGCTTGTAACGGGAAGAGAAATGGCTTATATCGGGAAGTGAAACGGAGTGTATCAGGAAGTGAAACAGAATGTATAGGCAACTTGTGTGAATCAGGAAATGAAACAGAGAATATTGAGAAGTGAAACGGTGTGTAGTGGGAAGTGAAACGGTGTGTATTGAGTAGTGTAGTGCAATGGACTCCATAAATTGGTCATATGTAACTGTAAGCAGGTTCACATACATTTCTTTCAGAAGGCATATGGACATGGACTGTCTGACTCGGAATATACCATGGCTGACCATCGAATGCGGAGGCTCTGTTAGAAGCATTCAAATTGGTTCTTCACATTTGAGACACCTTTGTGACAAGTAAAATGTGTTAGCTTAGCTCATATTTGTGTTTATGTATATTATACTGTTATTACACTGTTCTATGTACACTATACTGTTCTGCTCTAGCTGATGTTAGCTACATCCAGAAAAGGTGAAAAGATATCTCTGGCAAACTAACATGTTAGCACATTGTCCACAGGAGAAAAGACCACAGCATTTAGCGTTGCACCAGTTACCTCTGGTGTTAGCTCACTAGAGGCAGCCTCTGTTCCAAATGGCAGCACTGGCTAGCACTGCACTGGGTGGGCTTTCCTACCCACCCAGAGAGAGACTAAAACTGAATGTAAATTGAGTATATATGTAATTTGTTATGTAACTAAGTAATTATTTACATAATTGTTCAATCAGATTTAAATACAATAATTCTAGGCTCCTAAGGATGCATATTCAGAATATCATTTTTTTTTTTTTTAAATCCTTTCATCTCCATTCAAGAATAAAACAATTTTTCAGAACTTCCTGCTACCACTTGAGAGGTTACCCTGTGTTTGGTTTCATCCGCTTATTTAGAAGTTGGGTTGTTTCTTCCGTGGGTGTTCAGTATATCCTCACATACTGCTCCCAGGCCAGTATCCTGTCTTTTCTTGTCTTGGGACAGGCCTGGCCGGCATACTGAAGAGCTGGATTCGATCTGCGAGCAGTGTGTATCTCCTGTCATGGTTTTCTCAGCAGGCCTGTGGGACTGCCTGCAGGAAAAGCTCTTTCCCCAGCAGGTTAATGCAGCGCCCCAAGGCTAAGCCTTCCCCTGCCCACAATGTCCCAACACAGCCTCGGGCCAAAGCGCACTCTGATTGGCTCCTCCAGGTTCTACTCGCTGTGCGGACTGTGGGGCTCCAGAATTAACTCAGGGAAATGACACAAGGCACATTTTAGAACTGCAGAACGGTTCAATTCTTGACTGTTGTGCTGTTGTAATAAATAAGTAGCATTCTAGAAATTTGTGTTGTTACAACAATCGGCATGGAATAATAAATTGGTCACTAGGAAGTACAAGGTACGGGTTTCTAATAAAGTGGGTGTCTCTAAAAAAGAGGCCAAAGTGTGGATAATAATACAAGTTACCATGTATTATTGCACTATAGTATGTATGTATGTATGTATGTATGTATGTATTTATCCATCTATCTGTCTATCTATCTATCTATCTATCTATCTATCTATCTATCTATCTATCCTCATAGTATTAGAGTTTTCAATCATTTTGAAACTGGGTTATACCATTCTGTGTTCAAGTTAACCCCCTTAGATCAGCAAAAAATGACTCAAAAAACTCCTCGTGACTGACATCCTTATGTTTTATTTACTAAGGACATGAAAACCTTTTTTATTCTCCTCCTGAAGTGTTGTGTTTGGGAGAAACCTGACGTTAGGCTCCTTTGATCAGCTTGAGAAGCGAAATCTTTGAAAAGCTTGTCTGATCCCAACCTTGTTATGCTCTTGGCAGACTCCTTACTCTTTCCTGGCCTTTCCCTGGCAACTACCTGGGTGGATCTGGCACATAACCCTGCAACACTTGGCCGGCAACCCGTATTGTCGGGGTAAAAATAGCCCCTTGCTCGCGGCACCTCCATCCTTCCCTGTCGATAGGAGCCTCCCCTTGCTGGCTGGTGGCAGAAATCCCCAGCAGCTACAAGGCTTCCTCCTCTGCAGTCCTGCTCAGCTTAAAAGAAGAGAAGGCAAAAAAGAGTCAAATTTGCATAAATTTCCCCCATCCCAGATAGAGGCTTGCTTATGCGGTTTCTGACACACTGCTGTCTATGAACAGAAGTACTGAAAAAACACAGGTTGCAACGTAAGGCTGCTAGCAGTTCTGGGTATCCAATGTACTTTTGTCCATTTTTATAGTATGAAACCATGCAAAAAAGTCTATTAACTATTATCTACTAACTAACTATTACTTAACAACTCCACACAGCTTGAGGAGACTGAGTGATGAGAGCGTACCCCTCCCGGCACCCCCAAAAAATCATCATGCGATTCTACAGAGGGACCACAGAGAGCATTCTCTGTAGCTGCATCTTGGCTTGGTATGGGAATTGTTCCGTTTCGGACCCTACAGAGAATAATGAGCACAGCTGAAATCATCGGGGTCTCTCTCCCCTCTGTCATGGACATTTACACCACACGCTGTATCCGCAAAGCCAACAGCATTGTGGATCACCACACACCCTTCACATGCCCTCTTCTTCCTCTTCCCATCTGGCAAAAGGTTCCATAGCATAAAGTACTCCACTGCCAGAAAAGGAAAGTTACTTCCCTTAAGCCATCATAATTATAAACCGAATCATAAACTGTACCCACACACACACACACACACAAACACATCTCTGAACTGAACTTCTTCCCTCTCCTAATACAATTCAAATACATACAGAACTGTTCTGCCTTGAACTAGCAACTTACACCTCAACTGCCACTGTAAATACCCCTCTATTTATTATATACTGCACATTCTTTGTCCTGCTGCTGCTATTATTTGCACAGTTTGAAAGTTTATGTAAAGTTTTTAATTTTATTGTAAAGTCTCCAATTTTACGTAAAGTGTCTTCGAGTACCTTTATTATCATTAATAATAATAATTATTTTTTATTGCTTCCTCCATTCTGCATTTTTGCACATCTAACAACTCTGCTTCTAGAATACAGTATCTGCCATAATACTGTGTTCATTCAAACGTTGACTGCACTAAATGTCCTTTGGTATTTGTTACTCGTGTTTTTCTTGCACTCTCTCTCTTGCTGTATTTGCACTCTGTTTTTTGTCCTGTCTGCACTTACGTAGTCTTGTGGTGTTCTATTTTTGTTCTTGTTTTGTTTTGTTCTTGTGTTGCACCGTGGTCCTGGAGGAACGTTGTTTTATTTCACTGTGTACTGTGTATATAGCTGAAATGACAATAAACCAACTTGATTTGAAACAAGGAAGAAACAGATGCAGCTGATTACAGATGATCAGGCCGGTATTAGTGTACTATTAGTACATGTTGTGTCCTGTTGCAGTAAAACATTTGTTCCCATTTCTTTAATTTCATCTAACTAAAATGCCAAAGAGAATAGTTTGGAGGGTAAAGTAGTATTTAATTGCACCAACAAGGTGATTAAAAAATATATATAAAGAAACGAGAGGTGGCTCATGACTTTTGCAAAGTACTGCATATACTCCTGTGCAAAACAAAGTGTCTAGCTTTGGGGCCCAAACACCTGATGGACTGATGGACTAGAAGACAGAGACATTCTGTCCCATGTCCGACGCTAGACTTTCCATATGATGCATCACATCACTGTGCCGTAACTGAATCACACGATTGTAAACATGGTTCAACTGTAAATTCCCTGAACAAGCATTACCTTCATTCAAGGTCAGATCATTCGAAGTCCAGTTGTGAGTGCATGGAGATGGGCTGATGTGAAAAAATGACTTGTTTTAAAGCAGGGGACTGTGCAGTTAATGCTGCTAACCTGATTAGCGCTACCATCAAACCAGTGGTCTTTTCACACCATTTAATGTCCCATCAGAACCCTGCCATGATCTAAAACACTGTGGAAGCACAACTTTCAGCTAAAATGAGTGACTAACCTTACTAACATGTGTTAGCGACACATTTCCACTCCCTATCATGAACTGAAGGATGTGTCCTCGCTACTTGGGGCTTAAAAGAGCCTCCGGTAACATACAGTGAAGGGAGACATGGTTCCAGACTTTCACTTCTGACGTGCCAGGAATAAAAGTGAAAGTAGATTTATGACCCCAGCCGGCTGCACATCTGACATTCTGCCACTGGAATTCCACTGGGAAAGCCAAAGGTTGGGTGACACATTCCAAGAGAGCAGAGGTCAAAGTGCGAGTATTGCACATGGCATTCGACCTGCCCCAAAAGTGAGCACTTGTGGCCTTGTGTACTCATGGGCTTCCTCGAGTCCCATTTCTCAAAAGGCCACACTAAACGCACCCTTTCCCGAATACTGACAGCAGACTAAGTGTACATTCCATATTGGAAATATCTGGAAAGAGTCCATATAATGTCAACACTAAAGTAACAAAACTTATGTTCACTTCTCTGCCCATGGAGTCCATAAATGGGCCATAACCTACAAAAACAGCATGATTTGAATTCGGTATTATTTGAACTACAGCAGTTTAGCCCCGCGCATTCACGCGGAGTGTTTCAGCCCAGAAAGCATTTGCAGATACACTCTGGACAGAGGCTTTAAATGCACAAACTAAGCATCAAGCATCCCAAAACAAAGCACCTCCATTCAGTCCCAGCCATTTCAGTCCTTAGCAGGCAGTTTCTTGGGACAGTGAGTAAGGATATGCATGTGGATAGATAACAATGTGTCATAGAGTGTCTGAAACCACATAAGCAGGTCTATTTAAGCTTACTTTTACAACTCAACATGATTTAAGTCAGGTGTGTGATGATGTAAGCACTATGCTAATTGGTCTACATAGGCCTCCACTAATTGCCATACACATCAGCCCAATAAAAAACTTAAGAAGCAAACTTCAGACTCAATATATATCTAATTTACAATGGAAACCTCTACCTTAGCTTCTCCCTGCCTCTAGGTATTCTCGCTCTCTCCGTCAGTGTGCTTGCAGTCCTGCGGGCCAAATGCTGCCTCAGCACTCCTTTGACTGTTCTACGTGTTGGTTAGATTCACTCTATTTTTTTATAATCTGTTCAGCAGAACACTGACTTTTGGAGCACTTGCTCGCCGTGTTCAGCAAAACGAAGGCCTCCGCATGTCAGCGAGACAAAAGCAAGCACATTTATCCAAATGACCCCCCACCCCTCCCCTCCTCAGCTCCCCAGAGTCACTGGAGCTGGCTGGTGCTGGACAATAAAACTTCAGCCTATCAGCTCAGAGCGCTTTTGCTGCTTTGGAGCACTGTAAAATGTCTCAGAGTGTTGATGAATGGCTTTCATTTGACACTCGTATTGAACTGCACAGTCAGACGTTCATGTACCGAAGCTTTGGGATGATCTGAACAGCATCCAGACAGGGAATGAACAGGGACAGCCAGGTGTGTGATTCTGTAGTTTTGTCCTGAAGCTACAAGGCTAATGAATCAATCAATCAATCAAAGCCTTTATTTGTCACATACACTGTTACATGCAGTGAAATTGGACCCCTCCGACCATAC
>JBBPCZ010014043.1:0-14870 GCA_037974445.1 Brycinus macrolepidotus
TGCCTCACGTGACCAAGTTACTCTCGAACTTAGTGTGATAAGCCAGAAATCGCGCTTCGTAGTACAGGCCCCAGGACTCAAACGTGGACCAATTGTCAATAAAACCCACACTGTTTTCGGAGTACCATTTGGACATCCAGCAGTTCAGCGCCCAAAGCCTGCTGTAGGAGTCAGGGCATTGTGATGGGGCCAGAGCATATTACAGCATCGAACATAATCTTTTTAACATTATCCTTACTAACCTCGGACTGCTGCAGATGAATATCATTAGCCCCTACATGAATCACTATCCTGGCATACTTATGGCTAGCTAACAGCTTCAGGTTTCCTGCAATGTCCGGCGCCCTGGCTCCTGGTATACACCTAACAGTAGCTGGTGCTGGAGCCCCAAAAGGTGTAGCTAATTTTACATGCTGAATAACTGAATCACCCATAACCAGAGCACTTTCAACAGGCTTCTCAGTGGGTGCTACACTGAGCTAGGCAAACCTGTTTGACACGTGAATAGGAGGAGAAGAGAGGTGCTTGCATGGGGAAGCTCTCATGCGAAGGAGAGCTTTCCAACTATGCCACTGAATCATCACCTAATCACCCTGCTGTGGGGGCTCTACAGCTGGAGTTGAGGGCATGCTGTCTCCCCCTAAGGCACCTGGAGTTGCTGGCCTGACTCTGGCCTCCTATCCCTAGTTAAAGTCTGGATGCACTCCTCTAACCCAGAAACCTTTTCCATCAAAGACGAAACTAACTGACTCTTCACGCAAGTAAAATCTCCACTATTGCTAGCAATGGAGAAAGAGGCTGAACTAAACATGCTGCACTCAGAGCAGACAAGGTGCTTAGCGCCCTTCATACTGATACTTATCATCAGTCAAATCTTCTCTCGGTCTGTGGATTGGTAACATTGTGGTCAGATAAAAATAGTTCAATAATCGTCAAAATGTTGGGTTAACTCACTAGGATTTTACTTTTAGTGACTAGAACAATAACGAAACTCTGAAAGGTCAAGCAGCACCGGCCAATATTAGCTTCCTTAGTAAAGATTGTAATATTTATGAGTAGTTTATACTAATGAGACTGATAATGAGAATGATACATTAATGAGGCTGATTTATTGAATTAATGAGGGCAGACCCCACACAATAATTCGTGTTCTGCATATGCTGCAAGCTCTTTTCAGTCTTCTGCTTTTATACAAGGTATGTGAAATCACAGGTCTGTTTGATTTAAATCAGAGATAAACACTGCTTTTGGGTAATTTTCTATGCACTATAGTGCTTTGAGCAATTCGGAAGAGGATTTAAATGAGTGACTTGCGTTTGTACTCTCACTTCATATGAAAGCATAAACAGTATTATTCATTCATTCATTCATTTTCTGTAACCGCTTAATCCTTACTAGGGTCGCGGGTACCCGGAGCCTATCCCAAGGTCTACGGGCGGAAGGCAGGGACCCACCCTGGGCGGGGCGCAGGGCGCCCCAGTAAAGTTTCATTTTTTTATTTCTTATGCATGCAATGTCTTCTCATTTTAACCAGCCTTCATAGTCTTTTGTAGTCTTGGCAAGTTCCCAGTTGTGTTGCATTCCAAGCAAGCAAAGGTAATTGCGTCTGAAGTTATTTAACTCACTAGAAGAAAGTTATTTACTTGTATTTGAAAGATTTTCTGCTTCCTTTTGAATAAACAGTAGATTTTGATTCTTTGATACTCCACATGATATTGTCGCTTGGAGGTTGTTGCATATTTATTGTGCTAAGATCATGCTTCATGATGTAATAAGGTTTATGAGTGCACTTTCCAAAAAGATGTGCCATGTCACACTGACACCACATAAACAGTGCTTTGCTGTAGCCCTTTAAAGTGCTTTAAAGAGCTAAGTTGGAATCTGCTTGTGTTGGATGACTCACGCAGAGTTGCATGAAACCATGCACCAAGTCAAGTCATGTTAGTATCATCAGGCTAGGGATGATTTTACCCCAGTTTTAGCTTTAAACCTCAGCTTCCAGTTGAATTTAAGATTCAGTATTAGATACTGTTTGTTTTAAAAGCCTTGATCCATACCCCTCTCCTTGGGGCAACTGTGGTCTTTGAATGCTGAGATCGTTAAGATTCTTAAAGGAATAGTTAATTTGTTCCTTACATGCCAATGTTTAGTGGATAGAAACCAGCAATCACAAAATAGCATGATGTCATTTGAATAATGCTAACTGGTGACTATTCACTGTCATTCTGTTAGCAACTCCCTTCAAACCTGTGCAACTGTAACTACTTTAGAATTGCTTTGTGTGTCAGGTTGCAAAGAAATTATGTTTGATGCAAGTTGCAAGCTATATGAAAGTTTTGCCGTGTAAAGTCAGCCTTAAGCTGCTCCTCCCAATTACTCCTGAAAGTTTAGTCAGTTCTGGCTAAAGCAGAAGATAAAGTCACTGCAGAGAGGCTCAGAAAGTTTAGTTCACTTTGTTTAATTAAATCAAATCTTAAAATATATTTTAGTAAAGTGGCCCCTTATAGTCACGCATGAACACACCACAGCACAGCACACACTGTGAACAATGCAAAATTCTTTCTCTGCATTTCACCCAGTGAAGCAGCGGGCTGCCACCAACAAGGGGCACCCAGGGAGCAGTGTGTGGGGATGGTACCTTGCTCAAGGGTACCTCAGTGACTTTATCTTCTGCTTTAGCCAGAATGACACTAGCAGCTTTGGGATTCGAACCCACAACTTTCTGATTGCAGGGGCAACACCCTAACCACTAGGTCAACAGCTGCCCCTAGCAGTGCCTCTTCGGCCACAAAGATTGTATATTATTGTATGTTATATTTTTCAGTATATTGTTCATTGTATCTTTACATATTATTGTTTTATACTGTTGTGCTTGAGAGACACCATCGACCGGAATCAAATTCCTTGTATGTGCTCGCTCACATACTTGGCCAATAAACACGATTCTGATTATGAAAGACACTGACCAGGTTAACCATTAACTTTGAACAACTGAATGCATTGTGAATAATTAAGATTTTTATGTATGTATTTAGTATAGTCTTGTAAAAGTTTAGGCTAAAGAACAAGCTAAAAACTGACATATGGGAAAACAAATGAAGCTGTCATGATAGCGGGGTGTGGTCAGGTAGGCGACGCACTCGCAAGTGGTACTCATGCTGCTTTTATTTAAACAGTATTGGGAACAGCAAAACACGGCATGGTTTCAGATAAGCAGCAGAACAGAAACAGTCCACAAACAAAGCACTGGATAGATCACCATTTCAGCTGCATGGTAAAGCAAGACAGTTCAGAGGCCTCTTCGAAGCCCACTGTGATATAGAGGAGGATTCTTTGTTCTAATCAGCCGCTTTGTTCTACCTGGTCGGTGTTTTTGAGGCCGAAGAGGCACTGCCAGGCATACTACTTTGGTAGACGCTGTTAAGAGGACAAACAAACAACACACCATGCTAGCCAGTGAGCACGAGGACCAATGAAGGCTAGGCTCCGATACAGGCTGGGTTTATGTTAGGAGAGAGAAAAATGCAGAGCAGGTGCAAACAATCAGGTGAGTGGGAGAAACCAAACTGAGAGGGAAAGGATGGGGAGAGGGTGATGCCAAGTTCAGTGCTCAGGTGACCTGATTGGCTGGTGTGTGGCCTGTGCAAAAGTTATGGCACATTTTATACTTGTGTTTTTTCCAGTGTGTTAAATTCCAAAAATAAACAGAAATTATGCCCTTAAATGCAGAAATATGCCGTATTTCAGTACATTCTCTATACAGGATGTTTTAACTTATTTGTAGTTAGAAAGTATTGTACATAACTTTCACAAACTGTCTGAAATGTCCCCGTATGTATGCTTGTGGGATTGTGATTCAGTATGGTGGGGAGTATGGCTAGAGAAGACACAATGTTCTGTTAACCTCTTGAGTCACTGGAAATATAGAGTTCTGGTCTCTGCTTTTAATGCAATAAATCAGACCGCAGGAGCAAACTGGTCCTCATAGAAGTGCAGAATGCTTCCTACCCCTTCTTTTCTCAGTGCCATTTAAATCAGTCAGACCCCTGCCATTTCCCACTCCCACTCCTAAAGTAAAAGTAGACTCATGTGTGATAATCACATCATAGTATTACATTATTATATTATTACATTTTCATTTTGTGAAATATTGCTCCTGGCAACCCACAGAATTGCACAGTGCCAGGTATTACTGGATTCAACACACCTTCAGCCAGCTTATCAGCTGACTACAGAGTCCTTCTTGAACTGGATTAGGTGTGTCAGGGCAGGGAATTGTGAAACTGTTGGTTGCCAGGTGCAGGACTAAGAAATACTGACCTAGCTAATAGAAGTTGTCTATGTATAACACTTCTTGTCTTGAATTCTTTTATTTTAAACTCAGAGTGGTAAGAGTAAATCCACTGCTTTTATTCCCAGCTACTTATTCATATTTCATCTTTTGTTAAGAATAATCTGGCACAATACCACATTTTCATGGCCGTTACTAATCCAATTCTGCTCTTTTTCCCTGTCTTAAACAACTAAACTGTTAGTAATACATTTATCTGAATGCACTTTGAATCTGAAATAGTTCCCCACTTCCTCTATAGAGCGCTATGTAAATTATAAAATTCGTATTTCTACACTCATATAGTGCACAATTTGTCCATTAAGGAATTTTGCATACATGACATGAATCGCCACTCGCCACACCCACATAAGCTATCCCTAATATTAACTTACATTAGAAGTAAATAATGTTTTTTACTTTCTTCTGTACAGCTACCATTTTGGAGATACTTATTTTTTTCGGACAGCAATGAAAGTCTTGAGATTCATTGATCTGTAATTTACAAGGTGACATATTCCTTAAGTGCATGGCCTGTCTAGATCAGACACATCAAGTAACATTTCGAGTTACTGTCATATTACCACATGACTGTTGCCAAGGAAACAGTGTGATAGTATATTATTTAGGACATGCTGGAATTCTATTGATTTTAGACTCATTCAGATTCTGGACATCAATTCGGCTGAAGAAGGTGCTCTGTCCATGTGCCTTTTATTTGCATGATGCCTATTTCATATTTCATAACCATGCATAAGGTGATAATGTAGGATGACTGAGCTTAGGTGCACCTTCAAATGTAGAAATTTTCAAATTTCATGTATTGCAATGAAGTTCATATGTTAGGAAAGCAAAGAAAATAATGTGTGGTCAGAACATGAATCATCAATTTCTTGCATCCTTACAGACATGTCTATTCCAGGCACAATGTGATGTGAGCAGTAATTTAAACTGCTATAATGCAAGGTGACTAAATAAAACGCTTCTAGTATTAAAGATCATAAGCTTAATTTTTATGTTTCTAAAAATAAAGTTGGTTTTCATTGGTACAGGTTGATTCTAATCCACCATCTTAAAGCAGTTTAAATCATATGTAATGGGTAGGCAAATTTTGGATTCATTGGAAAATCATTCGTCAAAAAATGTAAGCTTCCAGTAGCTCTTGCCATTACCATGTAGCTCCTATTCTTTCATATTATTAGATATTATTAAATTAATAGCTCTTATACTTTCATAGTATGTAGAATTATTTCCTTTATACTCTGCATGTTTATTAGGCTAAGCTGCAAGCCATATTTTATGTCATTACTTGCAATATTTACATTTACAGCCACAACAAGATCAAATGAGCTGCTATTTTGCACTTTTGCCCCATTGCATAAGCATTTATGGGAGTCTACCTCATGCATAATTCTATGAGGAGATTGTTATGATCTTTGTAATAAACCCTGGTTTAACCATGTGTGATTAATATGTAAAATGTGTGAGAATAAAATATTCTTATTGAAAAAACTATATTGACTCAAAACTCCCACTTTATTCGCTTCACAAAGGTAGCAGTGATACAAAAACCTTTTTTTACCACCTATGGCCAGAAAATAACTCAAGAAATGACATTGGTGAGACGATTTTTGAGGAAACTGACTGTGCCAATGACTGGAACATTTTTTTAAATTTAATAAAATAATTCCAATATCACACCCCGTCAGGTCATATTTGACCCCCATTATGCATTCTAGGGTTAACAGGACTGTGCTAAAACAAGGCAGGGCAGGAATGAAGAATAGGCTCTGAGAGCTGAGCCTGTCAAATATCATTATCAAGCTCCCACTGGATGGGTGCAAAAGTGTCCATAAGATATGAGGGTGGTTGTCAGTTGGGAAATCAGTAACACTATAAAACTGTTTTGATAGTCCACTGCTCAGTGTCTTAACTAGTTATCTAGACTTTATTTTAAAACCTAGCCCTTAATCTAAATCTAATGCTAACCTAAATGTCTAAAACTAATCCTAAATGTAAAACTAAAGGAATTAAGGGGTTAAACCTCACCCTTGACCTACACTTACAGCCAAAATGTAAACCTAATCCTAAGCCTGCTGGGTTTCACCAGAAATTTTGTTAATAATTTGAAAACCTATGGACAACAGAAGACTGTCAAAATAAAATAAAATAAAAAACAAAACAAGTATGATGGGCAGTCTTCTTCCTCGACTTGGGATATGCAGTTCTCTAAAGTTAGAGGATTTAAAAAGGGATTTTTTAAAGTCTGGTGAATCTGTTGAGTTTTAACAGTGTTACAGTTCAGGATTAATACCAGGGTTAGGTTTAAGACAAGGGATTCTGGGGTAAGAATAGTGTTAAAGCTAGGGCTGCTTTAAGTTTAAGTTTAAAAATTTAAAAATTCAGTAGATAGTCAGTTGAATGAAATGGTATGTAAAGCATCTACTTGCTGTCCAAATGAAGTGCTACAGAATCTTTAAATAAAAGACAATGAGTCCTAGGGTGATGGCTAGGGATCTGCAGATATCTCATGTACTCTACTGTCTTTGTTCACTGTACATTAAAGATGACACCCCACTTATAATCAGCAAGCCTTAACTAGTACATCACTATGAAAAATCAAACGACTAACAAAACATGATAGAAAAAAAATTAACATTCAGTTGTATCCCACATCCCTGAGAGCTCCTTTAAAATTCATTGCTCCACACTTTGCAAAAATCTCTGCGTTGCTATTAAAGTTTACTTATGAACTTCAAAGTCTTCAGGTCATAGTGTCCTTGCGTGATCTTTTTCTATGTTACATTAGTGAATACTTTCTGTACCTTCTTAGAATCATAAATACAGAAAATCACATACAAAAGTTTGATCATCCCCCAGTCAAATTACATGTTCTGTTGATTTTCTGTGAAAAACTACACACCTGATGTTGTGGACAAACTTCAAAATGGCACTTTCTGAAAATTTTAGAGCACAGTTTTTATTTTATTTTATTTTATTTTTTTGCTGAATTTACATTTTGGGGGAAAAAACATAAACTACATAACTTTTGTAAAGCTCACATTTTTTACATGTTTTTCCAATATATGTAATACAGCAAATAAACTGTGACTCTGCATTAAACTGCACACAGGTGTGTTCTCTGTTAAGGACATGTATTAATATTTACTTAGAAAATTAACAAAACATAATTTGACAGTGACGCCCAAACTTTTGGACTGTAGATGTCGGTCTGCACAGCACAGTATGTACAATATTTGAGGGCACTAGATCCTAATCCTAGACAATCTGTTGTGGTAAAAACTTATGGCATATGCCTTCATTTCCATGAATCTTTTATGGGTTATTTTTGAGAGACATTTGTGCTTCTTTTTGGATCAACCCTTGACAGACGTCTGCAGACTCTATACAACCTCTATAATTTGATCAAGCCACACTGGCACTAAGCAGTGCTTTCCAATCTTGTTTTTATGGGCACATAAACAGTAGTGGAACTGATCTATCTAACAGCAGATAATCTTCCTTTCATCTCTAAAGTCAATGTGAAAAAGGTACAGTAAATCCTTCTGATATGAACTGGCAAGGCTTAAGTCAAAGTGAATTTCTTCTAAATGAACCCAAATACAAGGGTTGGCTTTTTATTTGACTCAGGTTTGATTGTTCTGGGGCTCTGCTGTGAGTAGATAAAGTGCCTGTATTATATTTAGTAGAACCAAACACAAAGGTTCAATTCAAACCAATAACAATGTGCCCCAAGAATGTCTTTTAGAAGTTTTTAACACTGAAAAAACACATATTACATTGAATAAGATTGTGTAAGTTTCGGTGGATTCTTCACATATGAAATGGCAAGGCTGGAAATTAGGAAAAAATGATCATGTTTTATCATGTTTTATTTTAGTTTTTTCACGGCTGGATATTTGGGTTTCGTGTATAAGGCAGGTGGTGTACAGCAGATAGGACACAATGTGCAGTCTTTTTAGATTGTGGCCCCATGCAGCGCATCACTAGGGCAAATTTAGCAAAATATGACACATGCTTTCACACTAACCATCAAGGAACAAACGACAGTGACGGGAAGGGTGATATACAGCACAGGGTGATTTCACAGACACAGCGATTTCTCAGCCAGAGCTATGACAGCCTCTCAGCATTTCATGCAGGATGCTCACAGGAATGTGACAGAGTAAAAGTCATTCTTTTATGACTTTCAGGGGTAGGAACATTCCCGTTTACAATGACAAAGTGCAACCAGTAGCTGATGGGAGGATGACATTTTTTGTCTGGCACACTGTGAAAGAAACAGGACAGCCTCTTCTCCTACACAGCGTCTCACTTAGCACCATTCCACTCCAAATACCATTTACTCTCCCTTGGTATTCTGTCAGCAGCCTTTGAAATGTGCTAATCTGAGTGAGCAAATTAGACACACTTATCTGAGACTTTAAAACCATTTCTCTGCTTACATTAGAGAAAAATCCCCTCTAGCAGAGTATGTTACGTAACCCTGAAAAGTGAAAGATATAAGCATGGATGCTTAATACAGTTAAAGGGTGAATTGTGCCTTTCCTGAGTTTCTGGAGTTGACCTGACTGACTGCTAGTATAGTCCTGTGTAAGAAACACTAGTTCAGTAAGGCATAGGAGTAAGAGTTCAAAAAATGATATCTTGGCAAGTGAAAATATCATACAGATGTCCTTGTTCCAAGACATAATGTAGACCATTTTGCTTAGTTCTAGAAATAATCATTTCTGTAGCAATTAGATGCAGCAGTGGAGCAGGATGTGGATATGAACATGGATTTATTAACATAAAACAGGAAATGAGATACTAAACAAGAAATAAACAGAACAATGAACCAACACAGAAAAATAACTAACAATAAAGTAAAACAGAACAAAACAAGACAAAGCAGAATGACAACAGAATGGAGAGGAACCTGGCCGGACCAGGGCTGTACAGAGAGACGGAGAGAACAAAAACCAAACAGGAAAACATAAGAGCAAAACAGTAGGATTTAAACACAGCATCCAGAACAAACATGAGCAAAAACTAAAGCAAGTAACACTAGCACAAAACAACAGCACAAAAAACAAGTCACAAAACCCTGGTGCACATACACAGAGAATGAACCAACATAGACTGAAACACAGAGGTATACATACTGACTAGACAATGGGAAACACCTGGGCTGGGGAGGACAGAGGAATGAGATGTATTTGGAAACACTGAGGAGGAGGCGGGACTAGGATGGAAACTGACATCAAAACAGCAACAAACTCACATGGCAGACAGACACATGGCAGGGTTAAACAATGACAAAGAGAAGGAAAGTGGGAAAAGACAGGAGAATATTACAAAGGCTAAGAAACAAAGGAAAAGACAGGCAGTACAGCAGGCAGTGCTCAAAGAGACCACAAGAGACACTACATTACTCAAAGATGTAGCTATATCCTTAGTCTTTAAGGTTCTGCATGAAAGGAATCCATTTAAAAAAATATCCATATCCAAATTTTTCATCAGGGGTGTGCCTAAAGTCTACCAGCATCAGTATGAGAAATGGGTGTGGCAGCGCCTCATGAGTTCTCTGTATAGTCATTAAGCATATAACAATATAAATATTTTTTTTTTAGATGTGTTCGCAATGTGTTTTGGTCACTGCAAAACATTTTGGGTGTAAACTGAACCACTGTAACAAGCTGTTATTTCTGCAGAGAGCAGTGTGAAGGGTTTTTGAAAGAGTGAATATGATTTTTGTTTGTGACTGAAGAAATACAAACAAACAAACAAACAAAAAACTGTAAAGCCGATAAAACAGCATCTTATTGCTGCTGAGCCAGTTACGTTCCAGGGCTATGAGTCTGAAAAACCAGTAAACCCAGCGGTTTGTCAGGAACACTTTGGAGAGTGATACTGTTGATGTTAGAGCAGAGCCTTTGTGCAAGAGGATAGATCAATAAGTAAGCAAATAAACAATAAAAACATCCATTTACGGTGTAAACACTGCATATCCACACTCTACATCCCATCTAATACCCCAACCCAAATGATGAACTTCTTGTCACATGTTTTCCTCTGCTGACAAAAAACACCATGACAGGTGAGCTGACGGAGCAAGGGGTGGAACACTTTAATACGGGTTTTTAAACTGATCTTCACCAAATGTAGCTTTGTTTTCTGCAAAGTCTAATGAAAGTAAAAGACTGTTATAGTACTACTTTCCAAAGGAAATCCCAGGCATTACTAATGCATCCTCTTTACATGTGCACACATGGTTATTAATTTAATTCACATGGATTACATCACCCAGCTTTTTGGGGCTTTATTGCTTGTGCAAAGAAAATACCACACTCACAAGACTGCAGTATTGCATTTGAAAAGGTCAGTGATGGAAAGGCTATCTCAGCCCCTCTCAAGTCTATATCCATAAAATTAAACGGCAAAGGCATCAGAGTTTATCCTGACGAGATAGAACGTGGCCCAAAGTATAATAAATAATAATACAATGCAAAATGACCCTCATGAATCACAGCAGAGTGCATTATAATCCTGCAATAAATAGACTACATGCTTTTATTACCCACCCAGCCCATAAATGACCATCAAACCGGAGACCATTTGGAACATATCTGTTCACACCATGTGATGAGGTTGAGGTTTCGTAAAAGTGTTGGGGTTTTTACGATCTCTGCCTGTCCCTCTAGCACAAATTAAATTGTCAGCATTATGGTCAGTCCAAACAGTCTATTAATTTCTGTACCTGAGGGATAACGTTTTACAACATACCAGTTGAGCCAGGTTGGCTGTGGCTTTTGTGTTTGTGTCTCTTTGCGGCGGGGAAACAAATGGCCTCTGCTTTGCTGCGTTCAGCAGACACTTCCCGGGAGGCAATTCTTATTGAGGCATTAGTTCTGATCAGGGAGAATTGTGGGGAAGTGAGTCTGTCACATAACAGGGAGGAGAGAAAAAAACCTTGTTTATGTCCTGACTTTTTGTTTGTGTCGAACCTTAGACAAGAAAGAATCGCCTGGGTGCTGCTAAGGCAAATGCACTGCTACACCTTTTGCTCGTGCTATTCATTAAAACATTACGGCTCCAAGTGAAAATGGCTTTTTGGTGTGTTCATGTTTGTGTGTGTGTGTGTGTGAGAGAGAGAGAGAGAGAGAGAGAGAGAGAAAGAGAGAGAGAGAGAAACTTGAAACTACTAAAAAACACATTCATTATGATCAAGATAAGGTCAAGTACATTTTGTGCCAGTGGCCATGAGCTGACAGACTTATACAGCTTTTAGGACAGCGATTTAAGCCACTCAAAAGGTGCACTCAACCACTTTAGGAGGTCACACAAAGCCTAGCTAATAAGCCATGCTGTTTGGCCTCTGCAGCTGGCAAAATAGTCTGGTGGCTCACTTCTGAAAGTATTCTATGCGATGTGTAGCAAATGAAATAGCTGCAGACCATTTAATGCTGTTTTGAATCAGCGCACTAGTTATAGTGTCAAGCTCCAGATCAAGTTCCCTCAAACACTCAATGTGTGTCTGTGGTTGGATGGTGGGCGAAGCCCAACTCCACTGACGTGTGAATCACAAGCAAGCGAAGACATATACCTCTCACTCATTACCACTATGCCCTGGAGCAAGGCAGTTAATTCCCTTCCTCTCTCAGGGCATGGTAGCTGACTGACCCTGTGCTCTGGCTTCCCATTCTGTCTGTCGGCATTAGAGGTGGGGATGTGATTAGAAGAAACAATTGGAGATTGTTAATGAGAGTGAAGCAGAAATAATCCAAGAACTTTTGGCTTGTGTTAAAAGACCTATCAAATTGCTGAAACAATGCCTGTGCTGAAATGCTGGCTATGATAGAAAGGTGTTAAACACACAATTCAAGGAGCTGACTTGACCTCTGAATTCCCAAGATCTCAATCCAATCAAGCACCTGTGGAATGAACTGGACAAACTAGTCCAATGCATGGAGACCCCACCTCATGACAGGATTTAAAGGATCTGCTGCTAAAGTCTTGGTGCAGATACCACAGCACACCTTCAAAGGTCTGGAGTCCACACCGTAGTCCATGCCTTGACAGGTCTGAGATGTTTTGGCAGTAAAAGGGGGACCTACATAATGAACTGCAATTACAGTCTAGAGATGCTATAACAGTCATTGACAGTGAGCTGATGAGATGCATTGAATGAAAGCATGCGAGCCATGCTGTTCAAAGACATTTGGGCATTTAGAGGTAAGTTATAAATGAGTCAGGTCAAATTATTGTAAGTTACATGTATCAAAACTGTTATTCGCTGCTACCAGTTTATTCTAAGGAAAGAGTGTGATGCAATCTTAAAATAAATGCGCCAGAAAGGGGTTCTTAATTTAATGCCATAGAAGAACCATTTTGGTTTCCTAAAAAACCTTTCAATGGATGTTTTTTTGAAGAACCATGTTTGTACATGAGCTGTGTGAACGTGAAGAGTCTTTGTTAACTTTAAAGAACCTTCACATAGTTCTAGGAGAAACCCTTAACTTAAAAGGTGTACATCAAAACTTTTCAATACTATTCAAAACCGCATTTTCAATACTTTATGCAGCAGTGGGGGCTGATAAAACCCTCTATGGTGAGGGTAACTACAAAGGGGTCAATAAGATGCATTTATATATTCATGCTCTTCTGCTACTGTTGCTTCAAGGTCTAAGACTTAGAGGCTTTCTGGTGTTTAATGGACTATGTCTAATAAACAAATTCTTCCACTCTAAGATCCTTCAGTGTGTGCTGCCAGACTTAATGGAACAAAAAGGCACATGGTCAGTACAGCTACCTAAAGACCAAAGCTTTTTTCACGTTTCAAACCTGCCAAGGGTTATATCTGATAACAAATAAACAGTCAGTTCTTGAAGTTGATGTGTTGGAAGAAGGAAATATGGGATTTGAGTAACTTTGACAGGCAAAAAGAGGCAAAAGTCAAAAGTACAAAACAAAGTCAAAACCATAAAGCAAGGAGGATACAAACAAACCACTTGATACACCAGGAGGGGCAGTTCTTCGCAAAGTACACTAATCTTTCGAGTACTTATTTGGTACTAGGGACAGGACGTACTCAGTCTCTACCCAAGCCCAACTTAGAGCTCCCCTAGTGGTGAGGAGGGTGAACTGCGGAGCTGGATGTCACACAGGTTTGGTGGGGTGTTCCTAGTATGCGGTGGTTGATACCTACCAAAAGTGGTCCAAGGAAGAACAACTGATGCACTGCATCATAGGTTGCTATATAAGGTGCTGCATGGCTGCAGTCCAGTGTGAGCAACCATGTTGACCCCTGCACATTTCCTTTGACATTATGTGGACAGCACGGGGGGACAGCTTACTTGATTTAGGGATGGCACAAGGATGTACTAGGAAGAAGGTAAGCTGGCAGAGGAAGTGTGATGCTCTAAACAATGTTCTGTTTAGAAACCTTGGGACCAGGCATTCATGTGGACATGTTTACTTTGACACGTTTGAAACATTTTCTTTGACATGTTTACCTAAAAATGTGATTGGCTGATTCCTCTGTCATTTCCTAATTGTCTTTCATTTAATTAGTAATTAATTTCTATCTAGCACTTGAAGGTCTAACTGATAGGAGAGCTCGCTTAGACGTGGCTGTATCTACCTCAATACCACAGTAAAAAGCTCCTGGCTGAATTATTCTCCCTGGGTGTTTTAAGAATTTAACACTATTGTTAAATAGATTGCACAAGTATTCAAGCCCTTTGGACTAGTACTTTGTAGAACCATTTTGCTGTGGTAACAACTTTAAGTGTGTTAGGGTAAGTTATTTGGGAGTACTTTTCAGTCATTCTTCTGACAAAATTTGTCTGCCAGGTTGCTCAGGCTAGTTAGATGAAGTTTGTAACTTGTAATTTTCAAACAATGCTACAGTTTCTCAATTGGACTGTGATCTGGACATCAACTTGACCAGTGGTAGAATGTTCACCTTTTTGTAATTCAGCCACTACTGTGTTGCTTTCACCTTGTGCTTAATTTCAGTCTCAGCCATTGTATGCCAGTTGTGTCCTGGAAAAGGCAATATCTTTAGTCTGTGTAAATCTGGAGCACAGCACAGGTGTTTGAATATGCAAACGGCATATTTTAGTTAACATTTTTTGTCACAGAAAGCAGTCTCACTTTAAAAGTAATTCTGAGTGTCAGTCTTTTACTTAACAACAACAATAATAATAATAATGTTATTTGTAAATGTAAGGATTCAATTTTCACTCAAACTGTTATGCTGACAATATGATTTGCAATGAATAACTTTGTAATAAATTGAAAATTAATTTAATAACTGCTTTCTTGTTTTTTGCATTTACTCCTAATACACTTGTTTTTTTGCATTTACTTCTAAGCCTATCCTGGAGTCTGCGGCCGCAAGGCAGGGACTCACCCTGGGCGGGGCGCCAGCCCACTGCAGGGCACACACACACCATTCGCTCACACACTCACACCTACAGTCAATTTAGAATCCCCAATTCACCTGACATGCATGTCTTTGGACTGTGGGAGAAAC
>JBBPCZ010014053.1:0-14869 GCA_037974445.1 Brycinus macrolepidotus
TGTGATTTTGCATATATATATATATATATATATATATATATATATATATATATATATGGTATGAAATAAGATGGAAGGTTGATATGGAGAATAGTCCCAGACTAACTGTAGATGCCTTTAAAATGAGCTTCAAGAAGGAAGTTATAATTAAAATTTGTAAATAAAAATATTCTAAACATTTCAAACACTTAATTACAATTTATAATAGCTTAAGAAAACTGTATACAATTCTACACATTCAGTTATTAGAGTGTATAATGTAGCCATGTGCAAAAGTGTGAACAATATGGTCATATTAAAAAAAATAATAAAACATGCCAAAACGCTTGCCTGGGCCACATTTTATGTTTTTTTCCCAAATGTGTTAAATTCAGAAATTAAACAGGAAGTGTATTTTCAAGTGTGCAGTGATAAGAATGAAAAATTTTGAACAGTGTTCTCTGAAAGGACATAATCTAATGACTCCTCTCAGTTTATCACAGACAAACTCATTTAAAAGCTCAAACTTTAAACAAATTCTTACTCATAAGCCGCTGCTTTTTGACCCGTTAAGCTGCACAGGTTGCACTGCAGTTTCCTTGGAGGTAAAGCACCTGCTTTACATGGATTAAATTGCAGTGAAATGCAGTTTTTTGTACACAACAAAAATAGGGGTTTTGTAAACTACATCAGTGAAACTGCATTGATCTATAATGTAATGTGCGTTTACGTTTACGGCATTTAGCAGACGCTCTTATCCAGAGCGATGTACATCAGTGAATCACTGAAACTGCAGTAAACTGCAACATACTGTAGTATCATTGCAGTTAATTTCATAATAACTGCAGTTATCTCTTTATTAATGGCATTTATCATATTAATTACTCATCATATATCTAGGAATTTGTCTGATTTTAATGGAAGTATAACATACACACATACAAACACACACACAGAGGAAATGCAAAAACACCCGAGTGTATTTCATATGGCTAATCATTCTCATCGCTGGAGTGTATGGTGAACTGTCTTGTAAGATCACAGTGTTTCTGATTTCCCACCATAGTGCCATTGTTTACACAAAGACCAACATCACACATGCAAGTATAATGAAATTAAATAAAACACAGTACAAAAAAAACACAGGAAAAAAATGTGAGCATTAAAGCTGCAGTCTGAACAGCATCCTAGTGGTGACACAAGAATGTCCAGCATTAAGGCTCTTAATGAAGTCCTAGTTTGTTGGATCCCCAAGTTCTGATCAGTTTTATAAAGTAGTTTGGAAATTAATATTATTTACACCGCCCCCCACCCTAAATGTCGTCGACCATCCATGACATATTAGGTGACAAGTTTGCTTCTTTAGCTTTGCCCTGGAAATACAAAGCTAACATAGCATAACATAACATAATGGAAGCCTAACCCCCACCCCCACCAGTTAGCAACCTGCACCCCTATATCATTACACATCCATTAAGATAATAACATAAGTTGTTTAGTGCCTTTCCCAAGCTTAAGGTCATGGCAAGTTGCTTGGACTTGCTTATGTGGTTTCTGACACTATATGACTTACTGTAATCTACTCTTTTGGACGTATTTGGACAAAAACCTCTACACCAAAAGTGTAGTAGCAGCCTTGAAACCTACATTTTGACTATACTTTCACCACTTTTGACATTTTAATCCCTTTTTTTGTTTCAAGCAGTCTTCTGTATGCGTAGTTTCTGAAACTATGACATACATCCGTATCTCAGTTTTTCTTTGTTCCAATTTGTTAAATTCAGTCAATAAACAGTAATTGTGCATTAAAATGTACAAAAGTGTTTTCATAACATGTCAGTTGGCCAGGGAGGCCCAAAGTGTTGCATTACACTGTATATGTGGAGCAAAGTATGAACCAATTCCAAGATTTAATATGTTCTTGTTCATGTCTTGGCTCATCGACTCCATTTGCAGCTGAGGGAAAACTGTGTAAATTTGATTTGTTCCTAAGACGCAAAACCACGGCGCATCAGGGGCCCCGATAGGATAAACCTGTTAACGGCCTGTTAACACTTCCCTCTCTTTGGTTCTTTGGTTTGTGCTCTCGGTCCTGAGGTGAAAAAAACTTCTCTGACCCTTATATTGCACTAGAGTGTACTGACATTATGTCCTTTTTTGAATAAATTAAGTGGCAGCTCCTCTCTCATCCAGCTTTCAGCTGCAAAGCCACGAGGAAGAGCAGGACTGCCTCGAATCTAAAAGCTGGAGACGGTGGTAATCTTTTTGCTGCCCTCCTCGGGTCCTTGCTCCGTCACCTTGTCCAGCTTTTGAGGAGTTGTGCCATTCTGAGGGGGCACTATGTTGAGGGCATTCTCATTATTTTCAAAGCTGAAATTGTCATAAAGTGCTTTGTTATGGTTCTCTGCCTCCTTGGCTTTCCTTTTCTGCAGCTCCAGCAGCATGGCTTTATTCACAGGAGGACCTGAGGGAAAACAGAAGGGGCTTTAGTGAGCAAGCATTTACAGCAATTTTTTAAAATTCCATTCCATTTTAAATCTCTTATTCAAGTGTACTTTCTTTTATTCTGTTTTATTTTCTAATAATAATTCAATCAGTTTAATAACTTAATTTGTCAAAAACAATTTTTCCCAAAAACGTGCCTAAAGTCATTACATTTTTTTAGCATTTCATTTCTGTCATTCTCACCAAAAGAAATGTACTATATGTTTTTTATACAGTACAGTCAGCTCCATAATTATTGGCACCCTTATAATTATTAATGACCCTAATATCACATAAATTTATGATTTATTATATAATAATATGTTATATTTGATATTGATATATTTATGAACAAAATGTAACAAAATGTAACAAAAAGTATGTTCCTGAGTATATTTTACTTTTTAAAATCCACTTAAATGGTCAGGAACTCTTAAACAGTCATCACTGACTTTACTGTTTCACTGGGGTATAAAAATGAGATGACACAGAAGCCAAATTCCCTCGGTCATTCATCGACAGAGAGAAGACTAGAGAGTACACAAATGTATGCCGACCTTCATAAAGGTGGGTATTTATGGGGATCTCCTATGATGCCTAAGGTATTGTAGAAAAAGAAGAAATTGCTGTTATGCTGGTAAATAGAGGAGAAATAAATGTAGGGGCTCCAATAATAGTGACATATTCCCAAGACCTTCTCATATTGAATTGTGAGATTGAGCTAATTAACCACAAAGGCAATTTTATGACCTTTTTTACTCATTTTTATCAAGGTTGTCAATAATTCTGGAGCTGAGTGCAGGTGTGTCTGAGTGGGTGTAATACCGAAGTAGCTCAGCAGCACAGGGAGGAAGATGAGGCCATGGGCCACGCCGAGCAGAGTGATGGCCAGGTTTAGCCTGAAGAAGAAAATCTGGATGAGCTGAGCCTTAGCGTACGCCAGCACAATGACGCCAGGCAGGTTCGTCATAGCAACGCCGGCTAACACCTGTCAAAACATGACGCACAGCATATTAGTTATCAGAAACACACGCCATTACAGAAATGTGCCATGTAAGCGAGCAAAGTCCATGTAGCCTCCGTGTGGCCACTTCTTAACTCTGTCCAGTCCTGTGTGCGTTCATTATACTGTATTTATACGTTGTTATTAACCTGGGGGTGAAATACCTTTATCAGAAGGACCACGTTCTGCAGATTTGGTAATAAAGTCAAAGACCACCCATATTCCCTCGTTTTGATGTCAGAATTGCCTGGTCATTGTTTAAGAAAAACCTGCTCTCTATACACTCCTGAACGTGATTGATACATGAACAGATTTTTATTCTGAGAAATTGCTCAGAAGAAAATCTATTTACACTGACTTTAGAAATGTTTTGCCTGGGAACTCACTGTCATGTTACTCAGAATAATTGCTCTGTACTCTGAAGTACTTTCACATTTGTCATGTAAATACTAAGAACTTAAAGGACCGTAAAAGAAAGTGTTACCAGCTGTTTTATGCTAACAAAACCTCTGCAAGCACTTCTTCTCACTTAGGTGGAAAATCCAGAGAATATTTTGGTGAGAAATCCCGAAACGTTTGACTGTGTACTCACCGCACTGCCCATCTTAGCTGTGGCCTCTTTGGCTCTCTCCACCTTAGTGGGCAAAGTGCTGAGGGCGAAACAGCGCGTCGTATGAGACACAAACTCCACTGAAATCCCCACAGCCTGGAGTTTAGAGAGAGAATTGTGATTAAGGAAAATAATCATTCAGATCGATTTATTATGAATACATCCTCTAGGGTCCTTCAGGATGTGCTCTTTACACGTTTATCAGGTTTACACAAGCGTTTGCACAATGTTATTATCACCTCATATCTAATCATGGAACGAGAGTCCCACAGTGAAGGAAAAGAGAGAAAGAGGGAAAGAGCGAGATAGAGAAAGAGAGAGAGAAAGAGAAAGTGAGAGAGGGGAAAAGGAAATAATGATATATATTGAAAGAGAGAAATGGATAGAGTGGGGGAAGAGAGGGGGAAAAAAGAGAAATAGAGAAAGAGAAAGAAAGACAAAGGGCGGAGAAATAGCGAGATAAAGAAAGAAAGAGAGAGACGGAAAGAAAAATAGCAATGTAAGAACTTGGTCTCACCGCCACTAGGTTGATGAGCGACACGGCATTGTAGTCGATACTCCAGAGGGTCATAACCCCAACTGTGTCCACGATGATCATCAGTATGGTGAAGAGGTTGAGGAGGCCAGAGCGCAGGTCCATTCCCAGCAGAATGCAGCACACCACAAAGGTGGGCAGCAGACACAGCGAGATGTTCACCAGGCCCTCATTCACTATACCAATGTACTGCTCATAATACACATACGTCACTCTGCGGGGGGGAAAAGAAAATACTGTATATTAATATTATTTAATATAGTAATATATTATTACTTAACATACTTGCTATACATTTGTACACTATGTATCAATTTTCATAACAAAATCCAGATTTTTATCCATCCATCCATTCATCCACCCATTCATTCATCCATCCATCCATCTATTCATCCATTCATCCATCCATCCATCCATCCATCCATCTATCCCTCCATCCATCAATTCATTCATCCATCTTTTTATCCATTCATCCATCCATTCTTCCACCCATCCATCTATCCATCCATTCATCCATCCATCCATCCATATCCATCCATCCATCCATCTATCCTTCCATCCATCCATTCATTCATTCATGCATCGATCCATGCATCAATCCATTCATTAATTCCTCCATCCATCCATTATTCCATCCATCCATTTTTCACACACACACATTCACACCTAGAGGCAATTTAGTATCACTCTATAAGCATTCCATGACAAATAAACCTATAGAAATTTTGAAAAGCGAACTCTTCCAAAATTTTGAAGTTCTCCAGTCGCATGCAAAAGTTTTGCCGCCCTTGGTCAAATGACATGCTTTGCTGATTTTCAAAGTGTAAATGAGTACATGCTCTCTACAGAGACACACTTCTGCACATTTTAATACATGCTTAACTGTTTATTTTGCTGAACTGAAAATTAAATAAACAGTGTGTCTCCTTTTAGAAGCTTTGTCTTTAATTATTGTAATATTTTGTTTTGGCATTTTGTGTTGCAGCACTTTTTCTAAAGCACTTTATAATTATGATTTAAAGAGATGCTATATAATTAAAGAAAATTATTATTCAGATACATTTTTTATGAATAGCTGCTCAAGGATGATTCAGGATGTGTCCTTTACATGTTTATCATGTTTGCACAATGCCATTATCACCTTATATCTAAACATGGAGCGAGAGTCCCACAGAAGAGAGAGAGAGAGAGAGAGCTAGATAGAGAGAGAGAGAGAAAGAATAAGAGAGATATGAAAAGAGATAGAGAGATAAAGAGATGTGTGAAGGAGTGGAGTGTATGTGAGATACTCACGTGTACGGGAAAACCTCAAAGTCCTGCGACGTTCCAGGAATCTGTCTCATGCTGAGTGTGATGTTGTGGGCCAGTTCTCTCACCCGCAGCAGGGCTGCCGTGAACTCCTGCGAGTTTTTCAGAGGAGTGTGATAGGCCATGAACCGAGACGCTGGAGAAAGAGAGAGAGAGAGAGAGATTATTTTAAAACTTATAATTCATTTTAATTAATACACACTTTAATTAATACACACTGTTTATTATCAAAAATGTTCAAGCCAATCTGAAACCAAAACTGACCTTTCTGACTTTTTCTTGTTTCTTTTTGACCCTCTTGTTTCTTTTCAAAATAAGTATGATTCATCAAATCAAATCATTTAAAAGATGAAATTCCCATTTTCTCGTAACCTTCCATTTAAATGTAAAGACTATTACCCGTCCTCTGATTTCTGATGACATCACTGTGCACCAGCGGTAGGCCAAAATAGGTAAAAGATTTTAAAATTTGATAAAGAGATTTCTGAGTGTGAGGAACCTTTTAAAAGCATGACGAACCTTCACACAATGCAATGGTTCTTTACTAATATAATGGTTCTCTGTAGAACATCTACATTTTGTGGAGGTTCTTTAGACTTTAAAACAGTTCCTCACATATGTCTCATTCACAAACAGTTCTGATAAGGGGAATCAACTAAAACCAAAAATGGTTCTTTTATGGCACTGCACCAGGACGCCATTTTTTACACCTTTATTTTCGAGAGTGCAACAAATTAGGATCATGATTGACAGAACTGAGCATAAATAATGAAAAGAGTACAGGGGTTTTATACAAGTTTGAGGGTCTTACCTGATATTTCTCCAGTGACGTTGTCCCACACCACAGCTGTGTCATAAGCCCCCAAACCGCTGTCACAGAAAGGATAGAATGAGTGAAGCTTGTCTTGGAATAGATTATGGCCTCTCTCCTTTAAAAACATGCTAGAAAGTGCTTTTTTAGTTATATTCCTGAAGCAGAGTTTACCCATACTGTTCTACACAAGCATTAACTCTCCTTTAACTTCCACTGGCCAATTTGAAATAGCTCCTTTTATATTTTTAAATTATTTTTAATATAGCTCCTTGAAAGGAGTGAGAAAAATCTGTCATATTTTAAAGGGCCCATTTCATGGAAAACCAAGCTGTCCTTGATTTTTAAACAAAAGAGTTCATTCTCATATGCAAACACTGTTTAAGTTTCCCCAGTCCATACAGTCCATATATGGTAACTAAGCCGCAACTACAGTTTGTTGTAAATGTACTGTTTTGTGATGTCACAAAAAATAACATATAACATAACATGACATAACATATATCCACCTGTTTAGCTCCATCCCTTCATGTTAAAGTTAAAAGGAGTGTTTCAACCTGGACTGCTTTTTAAATGAGACACCAAAGAAGGCAGCCATTCAGACATGAGGTTATTTACATATTAGTCATAACTTTAGCAGCAACAGTCTGTTTAATTCTGATAAAGACAGTCTGGAAAATGATTGTGTAAAATGAAATAATAACCACATGATTGTTTTGGATACATAAAACCACTCATTTCATTAGTAGATCTCAGGGCAAAAAACAAAAGAGAAAATGTAAGATATGGGCCCTTTAATATCAAAATTGTAGACGCAGATCTGAGCCTGCATGATGCAGAACGTAAACTGTAGATTTCATGATATAACAATATGTTATTATTTTAATACATAATGAATAACATAATTATGCAATTAATTATGCAACAAACAAAAAATAATGACTTTTAAGGGTGTGAGATGTTGTGAAGAACAATTACATCTCTTACCCCTTGGGGCACTGCAGGTCTGGCCGGTTGGTGAGGAAACTGGGGAGGAATGTGTTGAACTCCTCCACACTGGGCCGTAGGATCCCACTCGCTGGGAGAGTCATACACCTCTGCAAACAACTAATAAAATCTGCAGACAAAGAGACCGGTCTAAAATTGGCATATTGAGGTATTATAACACACCTGAAATATATGGAAATGTGTGTAAATTTGCTCCGGAGATTGATGTAGTACTTAAACAGTTTTGTTTTAATTCATTATTCATTATTTAATTCATTACATTATTTATATATATATATATATATATATATGATGTAAGGAATTAAATATATATATATATATATATATATAGATATATACTGACTGTATATATGATAGACTACAAAACAAAAACCAGAATACCCCAAGTAATTGTGAACAATTATTTTATCAGCCCTAATACTAACACAAATACTTTGAATACCTTGTACTCCAACAGTAGTGATCTAATCCTGAGGCACATAACTTGACAATAAGTATAAATATTTAGATTGATTTTTATTTAATTGACATGTAATAACTCCTTGTTCCCGAAAACTTTCATATAAATATTAGTTTTTATGATACTTTTCAGCGTCTTGTAAATAATGAAGTGTTTGTGACTGTATTTGTTTTTGATTTTTTGTCGTAGTTTTGCCTTGTAGTCTGTGAGCTACAAAGCTTAATTCAATACTGATGTTATTCTTGTTTCATTGCTGTTGACTTTTCCCCTGTTTTGGATGTGTGGTTATAAAGCAAACTTTATTGTGTCTTGTAAAGTAATTTGCTGATACATACTCTCGGTGGCCGGACAAAATTTCCCAGTGTTGGGTCCAGAGGTGTAAATCCGACAACATCTCGATCCAGGATTCAGCCAGTCGATAAAATCGTCCACCCAAGATGAAGCTGGGATTGCTAGGTAGGATCTGGAGAAATCAAGGACACATTAAGAAACAGAGTCAATCATGAGAGAAATCTTTAAACATCGCTGAGGAATGAGAATGCTACTCTGTAAAATTAAATTGAAAAGTAACTTAAAATCTAAACTTGCTGCACTTCTAGTAGTAATTTAACATAATCGGTTAAACTGATTAGAGGTTAAATTAAAACATCAAATAAATGTTGTTTTGACAGTGTATGGATTTTTCAAATTTCCATCTTTAAAAATGTGCCATGTTCATAAATTCCCTACATTATAAAGCTCTATAAAATACAAAAAAAAAAACACTATAAATATATCCAGTAAAAACAAACCAATTAACAGCCTTAATCTAGAGGGGAAAAAAACAATAAAACTACAATAAAAGGGTTGTTGAGTCAAAAGTTTCAATGTCAAAGACCCCGGTCTGTGCTGACGAAACCGAATTCCCTGGCTGAGAGCGACGAGCAGGCTGCAGTCCTGAGACTCTACTGTCTCACACTGTCTCTCTTCATATAACAGCTGTTAAACATTAACGGCCATAGTTTGGCAGGGCTGTGCTCATTGTGGCCTTCGGAATTGATCAAATCAGCACAATTCAAGGTCGGAAAGCGCGGGCCAGACATACTAGTAGATCATGTAAGCACGCCTGAGTCTGATGGCCAATGCAAGAAAACAACAGCTGTAAAGTTTCTTCATTAGAAAGATTAGAATTAGTCCCATATTTCTTCTATTTTATTATTATGGATGAGAGATCCAGCCTTTGACAGGGTTTGCAGGGTGGCTGTTGAACAGTTACTGATCATCTTTAAGCACATTGTGAAGGGTGAAGACTACTCTCAGTCTGTCTGGCCTGGTGGTTAAGGAGTTTCCCCTGCAATTGGAGGGCTGTGGGTGTGAATCCCAGGACTGCCAGTGGCACCACTGTGGTACTCCCTACCCACTGCCTCACTCAGGTGAATAGGTTAAATGCAGAGGGCAAATTTCATGCTGTTTGCACTGTGTGCTGTTCTGTGATATGACAAATGTTTTGCTTTCACTTCACAATCTTGAAAACAGCACAACAAGCCTCACGAAGTAAACCGTAAGTCCATATATTAGTAGCAGTGCTACAGTAGCTCTTCTGTGGGTTTGGGCCAAATGGGCTTGCCATCATTCCCCACGGGCATTAGTGAGCCTTAGTGAGGTTCAACTTTGTTTGACATTTGAGCACCTTTGGTTGGTACTAATCACTGCACAACAGGAACCCCCACGACCTGCTGTTTTGGAGATACTTTGAGACAATCATCACCATTTGGTTATTGTCAAAGTCATTCAGATCTAACCATGTGACATTACAAAAACAATTTAAAACAGGCTGTATTCGCAGCTTAGTTTCCATATATGGATTGAATGGTGCATCCTGACACCTTATCCGTGTTTATATACTACAATATACAACAACTCTTTGATTTTCCATGATATAAGAGCTTTCAAAGTCATACAGCCATCACTATTTGACTGTTTTCAGAGTCACTCAGATTCTTACACTCGCACATTTTTCCTGCTTCCAGCACATCAACTTTAAGAACTGACCATTCACTTGCTGCCTAATATCTCCCACCCCTCGACAGGAGCCACTGTAACCAGATAATCAGTGTTATTCACTTCACCTGTCAGTGGTTTTAATATTGTGGCTGACTTTTATAATAATATTAGTACTTTTATATATGATATTAGTTCTAAATGCAGTTAATTTGCAGCCAGTAAAGTAAATCAAGACAGTGTGGTAGCTGAACATTTTGTACACCTCTACACTCCGTGTAATGCATAGTGGCAACATGAATTGAGTATTTTAAGTGCATTAAAACATTTTATTTAATTGTGAATGTGACACTGCATGTATAGGCATGAGATTCACCCAAATGTATTTCATTACAATAAACTGAACTGAATTGAAATAAACCTGAATTGAATTGAAATAAACCTGAATTGAACTACAACCATCCCGCATTGGACTGAAATAAACCTGAATTGGAGTGAAGAGACCGCAGAAGAGTCGAGGTCGCTCACCTCTCTGGGTATTCTGTAGCATATTGGATCTTCTGAGTGAGAGAGAACTGATCACAGCCCACACTGGAGCACGTCGCATTCATCCCAGTCACACTTGAGAAGTTGAAGCCTTTCGTTGTGACAAAGTACGTAGGCACCCCAACCTCAAAGTATTTGTTCAGGTATTCAAAATACTTGAGCATATAGGAGTCCTGAGGTTGTGGGGAGTAAAAGGTAAGGCCAGGGATCAGTATTAAAGCGATAGTTCACAGTTTTCTCCTCAACCCAGGTGTAGCGAGTCAACCAAGATACAAAGATACAGTCAACATTCAGGTTTAAGATGAAGATTATTATGACTGCAGCCTTTTTTCCTGTCTGCTGTCCACAGACAACAGTATACAGGTTTTCATTCCTGTGGAAAAGTTTGAACACCCCCAGCCAAATGACACGTTTTCAAACACGTCTTTATAGGCATCTTAAAAATGGGATCTTTCTGCAGATTTCTAGTAACATATAAGAAAAAAATAGATAAAATATTGACTGGGTCATACATTTTGCACAAGTCACTTTTTATGCTTTTTAATGAACAATAATTGTGTAATATGTGTTAAAATGTACAGATGTGTGTCTCTTTATAGGACATGCACTTATTTACACCTCAAAAATCAGCCACATGTCATTTGACCAGGACACCAAAACTTTTGCCTACAACTATATGTTTGCTACATTAGCCTCATAACTCCAGGGTCAAAACATTTGCTGGCTGACTGACTACTTTTGGGGTTAAGGGGTAAATTGTGTCCATTTTTTTAGGAATTACTTAACTATGGATGCTGAAGAAGTGTGTGTGTGCTCCTCTTTGAGGAGTTTTGCACTTACAGTTGGCATGGCCAGTTCTTGATCCAAGCCCACCTTCACGTTGAGCATGAGGAAGATGGATGCGCAGAACATAAAGAGAAACAGCACAATCTGCGGAGATAAGACAGTCACTGTAAAGTGCCGTTCAGTCTGTGAACTTAATTTAATGGGCAAAATATTCAGTACAGACTGTAAGAAACTGACCACTGCCACAGTTTTTGTTCTGTAAAGAGTGATAACCTTAATTTACATGTTGGACCAGCCCCAGTTCCCTTTCCTTGACCCTACCCTCTATCACACTTGCTCTCATGTGATAGAGTCTCTCTCTTCATTTGGGGATAGAGGGGTAGTGGTCATCTAACGGCACTTTTCTACTAACACAAGGAAGCGCGCCATACCACAAACAAATATTTTTCTGTTACAAATAAAGTGACTCGAGCCGTACCCATGCTGCTCGATGGTAGGGCCGAAAGCGGGCCGCAGTCGAGCTGACTGCATCACTGCTTTCTGATTGGCTGAAGTGCTTTCATCACAACATGGAAAGAGGCCATTGTTTTTTACTGTCCTCGCAAAAAACAACAACGGAGATTACTGTTTTTTTGCAAACTAACAACTGAGAAGTTGACGAAGTTCAAGCACTACTATCTGTTTGAGCTGAAGATAACTTTCAGTGGGTGTTCTCTATGATGCTAACAAATTTATGTGAAGGTGTACCAGGCAATCACTAACAAGTTAGCTGGGTTAGGTTTTCGTCACACGGCTAAACAACACTCCGGAAAAAAAAAACTCAAACAAGACTATAAAATAAAAGACCACAATAACAAAAGCAGCTCTGACAAAAAAAGTTCTGCTGCTTCGACTCCACGGATGCGGTTTTGGGACAATGACCGGCCATAAACTGTGAGGAGACATTAACACGCTGAGATACACTGGAAAATTCTGTGATGGTTTGGGTACAGCCTTAATAGCCTTCCAAATAGAGCAGTGAGGTAGAAGAAAATTCCCACTGCGAGCTGAGGCAGTGTAAGGAAGGTGGGCCCTGGTGTTGACAAAGAAGCCCTTATATGAAAGAATATTCTAATAATGAAAACATGTTAAAATCCTTTGGAATATCTTAGTTTAATGGATGTATACAGTACTGTGCAAAAGTCTTTAGTGCAAACAGCTTAAAACCATTTCTCTGAGCACTGGCAGCTTTCTGCCAGCAAATTCACAAGTTAACATTAGAATAAATGCAAACAAACAAGAAAGTCTTAAATTATATCAAGATTTGTTTTGTTTGATTTAATCTAATGAAGTATCAATTGAGCTGAACCAGGTATTTGATGAGAATACCGGGATTCGATGAGGAGAGGTATAGGAATAATTACGGAAACACATAGACATACATAAAATCATTACTTACTGTATTAATATTATTAATTGTATACATACTGATATTCTCTTTTAAAAACATATACAGCTCAGCTAAACAGGTTTTAAATACAATTTTCTCAGGTATCTAAGACTTTTGCATGACACTGTATGCAAAAAAAGGAATATATAATTGGATCGCTATGAAATTTTGTGTGGATGGTGCTGTGGTCTCACAGTGAGAAGGTCTTGGGTTTGAATCTCAGAGTATTTTCTGTGTAGAGTTTAGAGGTTTAACTGAGCACTGTTTCAACCCATAGTCCTAAGACATGTCAGGTCAATTGGAGATGCTACCTGGCTCCACAAAGGTGAGAATGTGTGTGTCTGTGTGTCTACTCTGTGGTGGACTGGTGACCTGTCCAGGGTGTTTTTCCGTGCTATGAGTGCTGATAGGTTCCAGCTATTTGACTGTTGCATTTGTTTGCCAATGTATAAATATATGTGATAACTCTCTTAACCATAAAATAGCTTCATACTCAAGACGTATCTCACTTCCTAGATGAAGATTTTAACCCCTTCCCCTTGTGGCTCTGTTCTGAAGTGCCTCAATCCAGTTGAGGTCTCTCAAAAACCAGAGGTAAGGGAAGGGAGCCCACCCAAAACTAGGATCAAGGGAAGGGGATTTGGATTGGGACATTTCCTGTTACATAACTTACTGGAGGTATTGCCTCTCCATCTCTTATAGTAGCTCAAAATTATATGCAGGCTTAAGATGCTTGAAACAAAAAGATGCTTTTTTTCCCTGTTCTTGACTTGAACAATGCTTCACTTGGTCAACTGCACGACACTTTTAACTTTCTTGAAAGGAAAAGTACAGTAACACTATGATAATAAAGCCGTTATTCTACATTTACTGTGTTATTTTAATATTAAAAAAATAGTTATTTACATTTACAGCTCACATTTCAGTTAATCAGATATTTATCCATTAATTCATACAAATAATTGACTTTTAAAATATTTGTGTTTTGCCGCCCAAAATTGGTTTGTTTTGGGGCCAAAATAAAATTACTGGACAAATTTCAAATAAAAAAAAAAAAACATTTTTATGTACATTCCAATTATGTGTAATATTTTCTCCAGCCTTATTTGCATATTTTCTTTTAATGTGAGCTTTTGGCAATGGTTTCAAATGACACTGTTTTGAGGTTGGATATTTTATCCCCCGGTAGGAGGTCAGTGCATACCACCACTATCCTGGAGACGGGGTTGAGCAGTGCAGGGGCATAATATTTCTTCATCAGTGGGAGGAGGAAGCCCTGGTGGGGTTTGGAGGAACGTTGGGTCTTCACTTTGTAGCACAAGGCCATTTCACAGCGGTTCGCATCCTGCCGTCTAGCATCAAGGGACAAAAGAGCCACGAAGGCCGTCATCTGTAGCACAAAGTCCAAGAGGATGGCCAGGGCAGCGTAGAGTGCGAACGACTTAACAGCAGGCATGGTGCTGAGAGCACCTAGGTGTTGGGAAAGAGACCATGAGAGATTGGAAATGTGAGGTATGGGAAAATATGGGAACACTGTGAATTGCACTTTGTTATCAGCTAATAGGCACACTAAAGTAATACGCATGGGTCATGGTGACTTCAAGCATGCATCACACTGGATCATATCTGTAGGCTGATTAGAACTGCTGCCTGTCTTGACTGTGAGCCAGATCACTGCAGTGAGAAGCTCTGGAGGGGTTAGTTTTTGACTGATTGGAAAGTCTTACCTAGAAAGAAACAGACAGATTCAGACAAGCTGCAGAGGAGCATGCTGGGAGCGACGCTTCCGAGAACACGGCCAATCTGCTCCTCTCTTTTTTCTCCAGGCCGGCGTACATCTCTCTGTTAACAACAGAAAAAGAGAGTTAACATTTTATATATATATATATATATATATATATATATATATATATATATAGAGAGGGAGAGA